>JBBBVU010000020.1:1050677-1061014 GCA_037177055.1 Atherinosoma microstoma
TATATGTAAGTTACTATGAAAGCAAACCAAGCGAAGGTCATTAATGCATTACATTGTAATTATAAAATTCTTAATAAACAACATTTATGAAAAAAATTAAGCTGTTGATTCAGTGGAGAAAAAAACTGGTGAAAAAATTACTTATTTCTGATATTTACTATAAGTTAGTAAACACTTAAATGTCACTATGTACCAGTAATTTGAGTTTCTGTGTATAACAAATAACTAAAGTTCTTCATATTGAAAATAATTACATACAGTTCCTAAACAGATACGATGGGAATATTTGTAGATTAGTGTTTATCTGCAAGAACAGTTAAATATATGACAGTAAAACAGATTTATGATCTAATTTACATTTTCATGGGAGGACTTATGATTTTTACAAAGATTAAAGTTACACAGGTAAATAATAAGACTTTGTAAATTACTTAAAAATACCAAAACTCAGGATATAAAACAGGAAGAGGAAGATTTCTTATTTGATGTATTCACATATTTATTTATATATTTTAATCATCAGGGCCTCAGAACGGCTGGAACGACCCTCCGGCTCTGACCCGAGCACCAAAGAAGAAGGTAAGTCTGGGTTCTGCTTGCAAACTCATATTCCCGTGATTCCTGGAGAAACAGAAGCCGGGAAGGCCGACCTGATCCTAGAAACTCAGCTCTGACCCGCTGGTCAGCTCCAGCTTTAGAGACCTGCTCTGGGATTTGGATTCTGGTTCTTTTTGCTGCTTTTCACTCATTTTCAGTCCAAAATTCAACAAGACTTTAGCTCACTAGGACTGAATGTGGATCAATCCCTGCAGATTTATCATCAGATTTGATAAGTGTGTAAAAATAAATTAATAAAAAAACAAAACATGCATTTAAATATATTTAATAAGTCAGAAATCTGATTAGATCTTCTTCCCCGGCTTGGGTCCATGGATGGAAATGAGTTTAACTTGCGCTGTTCCAATAAATAAATCTATGTCCATCTGACTCTGTTGCAGATAAACTGATTATTAAAACAAAACTCTTGTTTTTTTCCAGCATCTTTCAGACAACTACACGCCACCCACCCCCATCACTGCTCCCATCATGGCCCCGCTGGGCGGCGACCCCCAGGCCCAGCCCATCTCCCCTCCGGCCACGATGCAGAGTCTCCACGGGGCCCAGGTCCCCTTCTCCGGCATGCACCAGCAGCAGTTCTCCCCTCCACCCATGAACCCTGCGATGCCCAACACCAGCATGGAGGGGCCCCCGGGGGCTCCGACGGGAGACGTGATCCAGGTGGGAAGTTTTCTCTGATCAGAGCATCAGAAACTCACGAGTTCTCTCTGAAACTTCACGTACGTTACGCTGTTCCTTTCAGCCTCTGCAGTCCATCCCTGCCGAGAAGATCACGAAGAAGCCCATCCCTGACGAGCACCTGGTCCTGAAGACCACCTTCGAGGGGCTGATCCAGAAGTGTTTGGCTGTAGCGAGCGACCCTGTAAGTGTGTCTGACGGAGACGACCTCATCGGCTCATCTGTTTAACCTCCCGTCTGATTAACCGTTATCTCCCACAGCAAACCAAGAGGAAGCTGGATGACGCCAACAAACGCCTGGAAGCGCTGTACGACAAACTCCGGGAGCAGACGGTAGGCGCCCACCAGACTGGACTTCTAGTCCTGGTCCAAGGGACAGTAGCAGGGGGGGCAGTAGATTATTGTGGGCGGGTCCGACCCATCAAATTAACTTTTATACAAGAACAAATTCCAGTTTAATAATTAAATATGTGGCCTATATTGAAGCAGGTTAGACTTTTTCTATTCAAAAAAAGATCCAGCTGAGATCAACTGTGACAGATCCAACAGAAGACAGACGGTCATCTCAGCCAATAAACAGACTTTATCATTAACAGACAGACTGAGATCGAACCAAGCCAACTTTATTTACAAAGCACTTTATTAACAGTGGACTCTGAGCAAAGTGCTGAACAGTGTGACATCAGTTCATCGAGGAACCCAGATGAGGTCATCATCGGGCTCTTACCGCTCGAAAGAGGAACCACGGTGCAACACTCCATAGCAACACTCCATAGCAACGCTCCATAGCAAAGCTCCGTAGCAACGCTGCTGGAGCTCAAGCAAACGGATCCTGGGTTATTTTATGCAGCAGATAAAAACATGACATGCTTAAATACCGTCAGTAAACGTGGTCGGATGAGTTTAACCCCGCAGCAGGCGATGCTTCCAGCGGCGGAGGAGAAGGATGGTGGTTGTCGCTACTGGAAGCGGTTCATTCCTGCAGACACGTTGAACTCCTTTCCCGTGTCCATTGTCTAAACATATCAGTCTATGCTGATACATGATTGAAGCCACATAAAAACAAACACACATATACACAACTTGCAAATATCTCAAGAAGTAAGTTTTATTAATACCAATGTTTATTTTTTTATTTATTAGTGATAATTGCAGAGCCCTGATGTAGAGGTCCGAAGATTGAGATGCAGGTCCAGTTTAAAGAAAGTTCAGAGCAGCTCCGAGTCCAACGAGCTGCAGAATCGCTACGATTAACTGATGAAATAATCCATCAGGGACTCTGAAGCTGCTTCGCTGATGTCAACAGCAGAAAATAAGAAGTTTTGATGATGTTTGTGTAACAAGCCTTTTTAACATGTAGGCCCAATCCCAAACCGCCCCCTGCACACTTCCCCTACACACTAACCCATCGTTCGTGCGTTCTCGCGGAGGCTCCGCCATATTAACGCCGTTCCAAACCACGTAGTGTGGAGGGCCAGTAGCGAGACTTTGCAGCCGGTGCAACGGCTAAACGGAGGAAACAATCTTCAGATGAGAGTTCCGCATGTTTCCTGCATGTTTGTCACACTGACAGAAAATTACCGGGTTCGGGAAGATAAAACGAAACTAGAAAATCTTTCTCTATGCTGACGTTTGATTTAATGTAAACACAATAATCAGCATTCATTCATTTGATTGGAAATGCCAAACGGTAATGGGAGTACTGGACTTGAAAGACTTGTGGAGTCACTTTATAGTACGTGAAGTACTTGCAGCTTGTGCGCCTCACAGCCTGTGCCCAACACTAGACGGCGTCTTTGTGTTGCCATGGCGACGCATGCTTTCCTTTTCCGGCGGAGGGAAGAGGGCGCCTTGTTCCTACCTATCTTTTTTATGCCCTCCCCCTCCGATTAAAGTTGCCTTCGCGAGTGTGACTTCATTTGGAGTGACACTCGGTCGTGAAGGGGTGGTGTGTAGGGGGGCAGTTTGGGATCGGGCTTTAGATTCATTAAACTCATCTCTCCATGTTGTTCTTCTTCTCTGCAGCTCTCTCCCTCCATCGTGGGCGGACTCCATAACATCGCCCGCAGCATCGAGTCCCGCGCCTACACGGAGGGCCTCAACATCCACACCCACATAGTCAGCAGCAGCAACTTCAGCGAGACGTCGGCGTTCATGCCCGTCCTGAAGGTGGTGCTGACACAAGCCAACAAACTCGGGGTGTGACGAGGTTGGAGGCCCCCTCCCGCTCGTCCAGGTGTCCCACTGACCGGTCAAGGAGTCGTGCCGAAGGGGTCCGCCGGCGGCTTATTTCACAGAGAGCTTCGTACGACGAGGCGTACAACAGAAATGTTCACTTCTTCTTCGTGCCATTTATGTTTTTATGATGAAACTCAAACACAGGCCGTACGGTCAGTCACACTCAGTGGTGAAAGTAAAGTGTGAGCCAAGTAAAAAAGGGCTACAAAAAAATCCACCGTATCCTAGAAACGGCCTGACGAACTACTGGAAGAATCTGTTTTTAATTTACACATGTAATCATGTAGATTTACGGAGGAGAATATGATGAATATGCAACTGTTTAATTGAAATATAATCACTTTTTTTATATAAAACATCAGGAATTAAAGTGAAGAGCAGCAGGTTTGTACATTTTAGGACATTTCTGTCAACATGATGGAAATAAATAGTTTAAATAATCAATAAAATCTCAGTTTAAACAGATTTCTGATGCACGCTTTCAGCTCACAGCAACTTTTACATTTAAAGAAGCATTAGCTTGTTCATCTCTATAGAATTTCAAATTTGTGCACTACAACCCCCCCCCCTTTAACTCATGAATGTGCTTTATTATCCCCTAAAAGTCCAAATAGCAGCTTTATTTGTGCATTTGAACGCATCATTGCTTGCATGCATTTTGCAGGTTTGTTCTGACATCAGGAAGGAAAATAGGGATTAATTAACAAGGCATCTTATTGTCAGTGTCAGTTTTTTTTAATGATTTTTTCCCCCCCTAATGTGCTGGAAACTTCCTGCTCTCACTGACTTACTTTCACCACTGATGTCACACATCGGACCAACATTTCAGGTGTGCAGCGGTGGAGTCCCACACGTTTTATTTCTTTATGTTTTATGTTATCAGCGTAGTCTTGAGGCTCAGCACAGTGCAATGAACTTTACAAAAAGAGGCTTTTATTGAATTTTAAAGTATGCATGCTCAACGTACGGCAGTCGTCTACGAAGGGGTTGGAGCTAATTATCTGGTGATTAATCGGACCTCAGAGGGAAACTGGAAGGAGACTTGTACTTGATTTTCATTCCAACTTGGATGTGGGCTGAAGCCTGAGCGGTCAACGCTCACTTTCTGTTGTCTTTCTGTCGCCTTTTAGACTGACTACAGGCAATATTTTCAATAAATAGTATTTATTTACAAAATGGTGTGGATGCTTTTTTATATTTACAACATAAAAGATGAAGTCAGATCATTTAAATATGATTATTATATTCGGTAAACAAGAATGTTGCACCTCCTGGAAACTAAATTTCATCATTCATGAACACACCGGTCTACCTTACAGTTCTGGGTTGGACCCCCTTTTTAATTATTGGTGTCGTAGATTCAACAAGGTGTACAAAAAATAAAAAACTTTTATTTCAGTCTCACTATTTTTTCATATGAAAATTAACAGGATAAAAACACAAAGGAAGAAATGCTAAATTTTGATAAAGAACAAACAATTAACTATTGACTTTAGGAAGGCAGAAAATCTCTACAGACATGTCAAATTAATACAGAAAACAGCTGATTGTAGATTTAACCACAACAATGACTAAACAATGATAGAGCTAGAAATTATGTAAAAAAAAAAAAAAAAAGATATGAATTGTAAATAAAATAGAATTGGCAAACAGTCATAAAGTAGTTTAAAATGGCTGAAAATAACTGCAAATTTGGCAAAAGAGATTCAAAACCACAAAAACTGAGAAAACAGATTTAAAAAGACAAGAACACACAACAAACCAAACATGATACAAAGCCCCCCAAAAAACAAATATTCTGTCTTCCTTTTTCCTTCTTTTATTTCTATTTAGTAGTTTATTCTGTTGATGTATTTACATGGTAAAAAATAAGGAACTGAACATGTTTCTATTGTCTAGAGATGTATTTATACAATGTCTTTTCCAAATAAAAAAACTTAAAAGGAAAAAAAAAGGTCCACCTTAGATGAAAAAGAAGCCCCCAGCATTATGCTAATCCCCTTGTCACTTTCAGTTCAGTATTTTTCTCCTTTCAGGGGATCAGTTCCAGTTAGCTGATAATAAACTGTTGCTCGATGTTTGACAGATAGTTAATTAAAGAGCTCACAGGGTTTAAATTAGGGTTTAAATAAATAAATAGGAAATAAGATTTGGGTGGGGGACTTTTTCCCCCATCTGCCCTGGGGCCCTTCTGCCTCTTGCTCCGCCCGTGTACATTTCAACCCTGAAACGAAACCAGCTCGCTTCCCTGAGAGGTGGACCTGCTGATTGGAGAGAAACCGACACGTGGTACCGGAAAACCGACAAGAGGGATTTTAGATGACCGGAGTTCAGCATAGATGCTGTATATCCACCCATCTATGAGTTCAGTAGCAGTTTATTTACATCTCTCCACCTAGAAAAGCGACCTGCCGGAGCTGGATGACAGTTTCCCACCATAATCACAGGTAGGATCCACGTTTATTTATCCCTCAAACCCTCCAGAAAACTGGGTTATTTACCTGTAGTGTACCATGACACGCGCAGGCTTGTTGATGCGGTTGCTCACTTCCGGTTCTGACTCATATCAGCGCACCTGAAAAGACGGGTTATTGATTTATTCATTGATTTATTTAGACTCGGTAATGCTGACAGTTCAAATGAAAATGTGAAGATTGTAAAAGGCAATCATCCATTTCTGCTCCCCATTCTTATTTTACTAATATAATGTAAATACAATTATATTTGATAATTCCTTGAAATCAGGTTATTACTTAGAAGAAGCTTGTATAAATGATCCTATTATCAGTTATTGATAATAATAAAAAACAAAACAATCCCACATTCGCCTCCTCCAGCATCACAACTTCTTGCATTTATTAAAACAAAGTCCTGAAACAAAAGGGTTAATAATTAACTGGACAACAGGATGAACAATGAACAATTATCTGTCAGTTCACGTAGCAGGTCAGAAAGAAGTTATTGATTAGCATTGGCTACTGATCCAGTGTTGTTCATGGTGTGTTAACAGGTAGACACAGGCTGCTGTTGGCCGTAGCCAGGAAATAATAATAATAATAATGATAATGGTCTTTTCTGCTCCATCATGTCTCAAACTCAAGTTTAAATGATAAGATTTGTTTTCAAAAATTAGAAAAAAGGAAAAGTTAGATCATCGATGGTGTAAAATTCATCGCAGTTATGTTCATCTCAGCTGTTCAGACTGACGGCGTCTCATTCATGTTGTTTCTTCCACAGTTTAGGAAGACAGAGAATCGCATGGCGAGTCCTGAGAGTCAGGGCCAGATGAGATCCAGGTATCACATTCAGGACAGTGAAACAGCTCAGAGTTTATGTTTAACCTCTCACCAGACAGGGAACTTCATCACAGCGTAGTAGCCGTGTGATGTGCTCATCAGTAACGTTGCTTTCAAAACATTCAGGAGGACAGCTCAGTATATGAGGATGGAGCACCAAGAGGGACCAGACGAAGGGAGATGGAGGTAATAAAAAAAAATGTCAGAAAGCTCTGAAGTTACCTTCTCCTTGACTTGTCCCTTTGTACAGGAGGCAGCATGAGATCTGTGCAGTTAGATGTTAGCAGACACTCGGAGGCAGCAATGCTAACATGTAGCATAAAGACCCCACGAAGCATCAGCATCCAAACCAAACACATTTCAAACCCCAAGCAGTTCTATGAAAATGTAATGTTTCTGAGATATTAACCTCGTTAACACCTCTATTAAACACCTGGAAACCTTTTTACCTTCTCCTGTAGCACAGCTCCTCATCGGTCAGATGGTCTGATCTGGTTAAAATTCTGCAAGTTGTGAGCATAAAAGACGAGTTGATGCTGTGAATAACTCCAGTGTTTTCCTCATGGGGATCCTCTACACTGGTGGCTTTGCCTGCTCGATCTGCAGGGTCGTTGCCATGGTGATCGGCCCTGCCTGGGGGGAGGGGCTGGATGTTCTGCGCTGCAGCCCAATGGCTGTGGTGCAGACTCCGGCCTGCCCTGGTCTGGGTGGGTCTGGTGGTGACGCCCTCTGTGGTTTTTGGGGGGCTGGCTTCTGCTGTGGATGGGTCCCCAAGATATCGCTTCCTCACTGCAGTGTCAGGCCTGACATTTTTTATTAACTTTTATTCATTAATCTTTTATCTATTTATTTATTTATTTTACATTCAGTTAAGAGACTGTCACTAGGGATGGGAGCTCATGCTTGTCTACATTGAGGTGAGGGTGGGGAGAGATTACTTGTGCTCCTCGTTTGGGTGTCTGAGTGTGTGTGT
Organism: Atherinosoma microstoma; assembly: GCA_037177055.1. Classification (NCBI taxonomy): domain Eukaryota; kingdom Metazoa; phylum Chordata; class Actinopteri; order Atheriniformes; family Atherinidae; genus Atherinosoma; species Atherinosoma microstoma. The sequence continues at coordinate 1,058,481 of JBBBVU010000020.1, forward strand.
GTGTGTGTGAGTGTGTGTGAGTGTGTGTGTGTGTGTACATTCATGATTACGTGTGAAAGAGAAAATGAAGTGTATGTTTTAACTTGTGTACTGGTGAATGAAGGTATTAAATTCTTTATTTATTTATTTTTATTTTTTAATTGTTTTTACCATGTAAAGCACTTTGTGTTGCTTCGGTATGAAAAGCGCTTTATAAATAAAATTGAATTGAATTGAATTGATCCACCATTTAGACATAAAACTCTCCAAAAAGTCAAGGTTAGTGGGTGAGTAGACAGATTGCCCTGTTTTCACCAAGGGGTCTGGCTGAGGGCAGTTTGGTTTGATAAACTCTGATCCATGTTGCTTTTCCACAGCAAACCATAACGTCACCTGGTAGGCAGCATGTAAGCCATATAGATAGATGCGATTGCTACATTATAGTGTGCTATAGTGGCACAACGCTTTCCTTCAATTATAACAAAGAAAATGCAACATAGATGCAAAGGAAAAGAATGGTGGACATCCAGCAGGTTGTGTTCTTCTTCTTGGTAGTGGATTTAAACATAAAAAATATTCACAAGATATTTAAAAATGGCGCTGTTCCTGCTTCATTCTTACCGCTGAGTCACACGGGAAGTGACCATTTTTTTGACCAATCAATAGATCACATTGTTTCGAGCTCCATCCTTTTGGGTCGGATCAGTAAGATTGGGACCCCAACAGAAGGGTCCCATAAAAGTACCGACCTGGATCTGTTGGTGTGAACAGGGCTCTAGATTTGCTGCAGTCTAAAAGTGAATTCCCTTAAAGATATAATTTTTCACCAGGCTTAAAAGTTTGAATTCTGACTGTCTTAGGGGCAGTTTTTCTAAAAGTGTTCAAAACTATGTGAAAGTCTTTTCTTTTCTTTTTTTTTTACATATCACGCCTCCACAAGAATAAATCAGCCATAATTGTTTGACTTGTGGAAAAATTAAAATATTCATTGACCTTTTTTGTCATCTTTTATTGACTTGTTTTTAAACTGGGAACTCCACCTCCTCACCTTTACTCATCATGAGCTGTGTTGTAACTGATGCTTGTAATTCTTACTTTATGCTTTGTTGGGACTTCCCCGGAAACTTTGATCTCACTCATATTTCTCAGGTGTGTGTGGGATGGACATAAAAACAGTTAAAGAGGCTGATGTTTTGCTGCACCTCCTTTAAGTGCCATGATTAGATTAGCATGCAACTTTCACTCATCTGCTTTCATTTCCTCGTACAGACTACAAGGGGAAAAAAAGAAAAAGGCAGTTACTAGTGCATTCATGCAGTCTGTAATCATTAATTACAGACAGTATAATCTTAAACTTTCTTCATCCATTATCATATACATTCTGGGGGAACTACTTTTTATTCGCAACATGTAATCCAGCCTTAATAATGGGAATATAAATGCATTTCTTGCATGAATATGAAAAAAACAATATTGAAGCAGTTTGATCATAAATATCACTCATTTATCTCCATTTGTATCATTTTTCATCGTGGCTGGCCTTAAAAATGACCCTTCTTTTTTCAATTGTACTGGGGTGATGACACCCACACCATCTGCAAAGGAAATTATTCCCTTCCACTTATCGGTTGTGCCTTTACGGAATACAAAAAGGCATTACCTCAACCCGCCTATTTGTACATCCCTAACAGAAGAGGAGGCTCAGTAGCTCTGTGTTCTTCAAATCAGGCTAAGTGACATCAACTTGTTGTTAGAGTGGCGAGTTCCTCGATGTGTTAGGTACTCACAGGTCAGGCCTGTTTCACCTTTGTTATCACCCTTACCAGTTCAGACGTGTAACAGCAAGTTTGGGATTTCTGCAGTTTTCAGACGACATTATCAGGACCCTCATTTTCACAATAGCTACTTCATAGGAGTATGAACCATCAAGAATAATAGTGATAAAGATTTTCTGCTATATTCTGTGCAAGAAGGACGGGCCCACCCTGTACTTTTACCCCAACTATAACCATTTTGGCATGTTTGCAATGTGAAATGACTTGACAAAAAACCAAAAGTGATGTTGGAAATGTGGGTCCTGAAGCTGCAGCCACCACTACTGCTGAAGCGTTCGATCATAAAACACATCAAAATCAAAAATTTGCTAACTAAAAGGAAAAAAGAATACATTTCAAATCAAATGCATCTTTTAAAACAAGAGAACTTTCTAGATCTATTTACATGAGAAATAAACACAATTTAAGTGATAGAAATATAATTGCAGCTATATTAACACATTGTAAGAACCTCAAAATGTCCTTCATCTGAAGGCCCTTATACATCAAGCCAAATCATTGTGGCTGCTCACCGTAGCATCTCACCCACTTCAGTTTCTCCTTATTTTTTTTTTCTCTGCCTCTTTGTTCACAATCAACATGCCAAGCTTTCCCTTTCCCAACACCACTGCAGCAACCAAATTCCCAGCAACTACATCCTTAAACCCCTCCCTGGGCCGCCACCTTAACGTGGTGGAGGGGTTTGCGTGTCCCGTCAAGGGACCAGACTAAGCGCGGCCC
>JBBBVU010000020.1:1153128-1164595 GCA_037177055.1 Atherinosoma microstoma
ACCCTAGAGATAAATACTCAGACCAACAACCAGAAATATCCTTTCTTCCTCATTCTGATGCTCAGGTTGAACTTCATGTCTTACATGAATAGATGCTGCCATGTGATTGGTTGATTAGATAGTTGTGTTGACAGCAGTTGAAAGGGTGGATCTGATAAAGCAGACGCTGAGGGTATTGACTTATTTTCATTAATCTAATATTTTAATCGGGGCATCACGTGGGTGTTTTTCTGTTGAGTACACAGTTTGTCTTCAGTTTACTGTTTAATGGGACAATTATTGGAAAACTGCACAGAGAGGCAGGAAATGTGACTGGGTGAATGTTTTCTCCAACAACATGTGCTTCAGTTCTCATTTTCATTCTTTATTTGGCTTTTTTATGAAATTTCAGTGTGTTAACGTGCAGTTTTTTGTCCATTAGTTGATTTGCAATCACATCTTTGAGGATTTGAAGCCTCTTGGTGGCTAAACACGTTTTACTTTTAACCTAATTTTCTCCGTATCTTCTTCCGTGCCTCTGTGTGTTCTCCATGGAAAAAGGTTGAAGCCTCTTTTTGCTGGAATCATGTGGATTTAATCCCCCCTGGGGATGCATGTTGAGTGTTACAAATGTTGCTCATGCCGGCGGGTTGTTGTTGCAGAGTTTACCCTATTGATCAGTGTTTAAGCTTTAATGCATTAATGCAGAGGGTGATCCGTTGTTTATGCTGATGTGAGCATATTCATGTGCACTGCTCTTGGAAAAAAAAAGAATCTAAATAGATGTTTGCATTTCCTGCTGCTTACTTACTAAATGTTCAGAATAATTCTTGTTCCACCGAATGTTGTAAAGTAAGGAGTGCAGAATGAACGCTCTGCAGCTGAGAATGGGCTTCCCACTGATTTTATTTATTTATTTATTTTTCCATCTTTTGCTGCAGGAGCTCCAGATCCGACGGCAGGGGCGAGTGTGGATGACGAGAACTGCTGGCATCTGGACGAGGAGCAAGTCCAAGAACAGGTCAAGCTCTTTCTCTCCCAGGGCGGGTACCATGGCTCGGGAAAGCAGCTCAACTTACTGTTTAGCAAGGTACTGACCCTCAAACCACATGAGGTCTTTTTCTTCTTCTTAACCAGGAAAAATGTTCCCATTTAGATGAACCTCCTCTTGACTGGAGGCAACATGAGATGCGTGCATGACAGAATACCTTTGCAGATACCAGGAAGCAGCAATGCTAACATGTAGCTTAGCAACATGACAGGGAGAAACTCAGCTAAAAGACTTTACCAAGCATCGGCATCCAAACCAAACACAGTTCACACCCCAAGCAGTTCTATGGAAATGTATGAAAAGTATGAGAACATCACTGTGCACTTTATAGCTTCTGCTAATCGGACTACTTTTCTAATTCTTAGGACTTTTTTACTAATTCTTAGGACTACTTTACTCACTCTAGAGACTACCTTACTAATTCCTGGATGAACTGGGCTGCTATCCTCTGGATTTCAATTAAAATAATGTGGTTTTCTTTTAGGAGGAGATAACGTTTCCATGTTCTGCTGTGTTCCGGGTGAATTTACTCTGACACAGTAACACATATCTGGATTCTGACACGTCTGTAGTAATCTCACGTGTCTCAGCTTCCTTTAGAGACAAAGATTATACATGCGGCCATTGTAGTTGTGAAGATTTATTTCATTTATTTTGGGTATGTCATGTCAAACAGGGAGGTTAAAGTGTCCTGGCCCACAGGGGTACCACAGGGGTCTGTGTTGGCCCCTTTACTGTTTATTCTCTATGTATGTTTTTATGCAGATGACAGTCTTCTGTGTATGTAGCTCCTCATCAACTACATATCCGTGATAAATGTGTTTTATGTTGTTTGGTACAAGCTGCAGGACAAAACATTCATAAATGAAAGCAAATCCTCTATTCCGTAATGAATTGCTTTGTAGATGGCCGGCTATTGAAGTCTTTCCTCCATTTTTTCTATCAAAAAACTACATTTAACTTAAATTCCTCTGGTGTCTGCAGGTTAGAGAGATGCTGAAGATGAGGGACTCCAACGGCGCTCGCATGTTAACGCTGATCACAGAGCAGTTCATGGGCGACCCCAGACTGGCGCTGTGGAGGCAGCAGGGGACCACCATGACGGACAAGTACCGGCAGCTGTGGGACGAACTAGGTACAGAGAAAGCAGAAGTAAACCGTGTTCACTCATAGTTGTTCATAACTTTGTTGTTTGGTAAATTTGTACGAGTTTTTAAAATCAACTATCTGCATTTTAAAGGATAAAAATTGTTCGTTAAATATGTTTGTGGTTTTAACACAAACAAATCGAACTTTTTCCTCCTTGGATTTTGTTCTTTTGTGATTTTTAGTTCCAGTGTGTTAACACAATATGTCAAAACAAAAACCTGTCATATTAAAAAGTCCCAAATATTTCTCCTTGGTTTTGCAAAGCTAATGATTAGCTAGTGTAATAATTGTGTCGGCCTATAACCCTGTATGAAAATGATCCGTTCTGGTTTTGAACCCGGCCTCGGTGGGGACGTTCAGGCAGGAGGTGGGATCCTTCTTCATCCTGGTCCCGTTGTTTTAAAATGCAGAAGCTCGCTGCACCCGTTTCCAGATCATTTCTCTTCACTACGGGGAGTTGTGATGCTCTCCGTGGCTCAGACTAATTCCTGGCGTCTCACGCGGAGCACGTCTGCAGGAGCGAGATAATTCATCTGCCTGCAACAGAAGAAAATACTTCCTTGTTTTCTTTTCTTGTGATTCACAATAATTCGTCACTTCTGAACATCATGGATGCAACATGACGATGCAGAATAGTCGTAATTTATTTAGTTTGATCTCAGATCTACTTCCTGGTCCATCTTGTTTGTTTCATGTTGCTGTTGAAGACTTTCTGCTGCAGCCTGAACAAAAACTCTCGTCCTTCCCCATCCCTTCCTCACCTCTCCCTCTCATCTCACCTCCTGTTTCATTTTGTCATCTGTCATCCTTCATTTATCCCTAAACACCTCCAGGTTCCCCTGGTTTTCCTCCTCCAGGCTGTTTTCCCGGCTTTAGCCAGGAACAATTAGCCGACTTATCGATCAGAGGGAAATTAATCAGAATGACTGATTACACATCTAATCATTCTGAAAGCAAAAACAACTTTCCTCTCCTGGATGTTTCCTCATGTGGACACCGGCTGTTTTTCTCTCCATCTTATCACATTATCAGAGAAAAAAAGGTTCCATTTTTAACCGTTTGATGTACGACCAACACCACAGTTAGAATTATAAAACAGATTCCTCTGATTTCATCTGTTAGGCCATGCACTTACATTTAAAGCGACACTGCTGAACTTTGGCAAATTTTCTAAATTTGTTGCTCCTAACGGAAGAAAATCCAGCATCCATCTTCATCCTGTCTCTTCTCTGAGCTCTTTCTAGCCAGTAAAAGTCGGTCTGATGACGACCGATCTTAGTAGCACGATTAATTGTGGAATTACGTCTTTTACGTACATCAGATGATGCATCGTTGCTGTTTGAGGAGTGGAAATATCTCCACACATGACCATGTTCGGGGTCGTCGCCGTCGACTGGTCCGAATGGGCTGCTGCAAAGCTTCGGCAGGCAGAGGAAAAAGTAGTTCCCACCAACTGGGTGTCATTTTACGGAAGTGTAATAATTTCACTTGGGGGGGTGAATTAAAAGCTCAGTTTTTCTGAATTAACGAGATAATTTCTAGATCCGATACCCGAGGTCTATGAAATTTATCATTTAAATAAATTATATTTATTATAGAGTTTGATGGATGACGTTACTATCATCGGCGGGGTCCATTGTTTCAGGAGTTGTTCGCTTTCTGTTGACCCGTTCTGAGACCAAAATAAACCATTTGGGTCTTTTTTCCCTAAAAAAAATTAGCTTTAATGTCTCGACGGGTGGATGGAAAAGTTTCTACTGATGTGAGAAATATTGACACTGGAAGCTTTTTTATATTAAAATTAATGTTTACATAAAAATTTTGCACCAACAAGAATTTATTTCAAGATTTCTTTTAAACAAGCAGCTAAAACCTTGCCTGCTTTACCTGTTTCAAAGGTTAATATTGAAGCAGCAAACAGTTTTTTTTAAAATATATTTGTTGCTCGGCAACGGGGAGTGATTGTGTGGACGTGTCTGTGCAGGCGCCCTGTGGATGTGCATCGTGCTGAACCCCCACTGTAAACCCGAGCAGAAGGGATTCTGGCTTCGACTGCTTCGCAGGTGGAACGGTGTGGATGTCTGTCCCTTGGAGGACGGTAACCATGGCAGCGAGCTGACCAATCTGACCAACGCTCTGCCCCAGGGCCCTCCCGGCAACCCAGGTGAGATGACACCCGGCTGATGTTGAAGAATAAGAGGATGTGGCCTTACTTTGTTTTTATCTTTGGATCATCCTCCTCCTCTTTTAACCAGTCCCTCCAGAAAGTTGCAGTCTGCACTTTCAACAAAAATTCACCCAAAGAAAAATTATTTAAAGGAATAACTCGTGTTGTATCAGTATTATGATAAATTTGGGATGGGTACATTTTTTTTTTTTTTGCATATTTCAACCCTTTGAATTTATATTGATAGTTGAAATTGCAACATGACTTCCTGGAGGGACTGATTAACACTATTAAGTCCTCCTTCTTCATCCTCCCCCTCTCTTTTAATCAAGTCTCCCTCCTCCAGTCTCGGTGCCTGTAAGCATTATTAGCTTTTTCTGTTTTTTCTTCTTTATTTTCTTCCACTAAATCTGAGAAAATACGAACTCACCGGTGTTTCTATCTGAGGTTTTAAACGAGAAAAGAGGAGCTTTTCTAACTGCTGCCACACGTTATCGGATTAGAACCACTCATTTATTACAACTACAGCTCCCATAATGCCTTGGGGGATGTAAACAGGAAGCAAACCACTGCCTTCTTGTTTAGTTTGCATTTGCTCACATTTTGGCAACTCGTCCCAGATTATTGTCTGAATCACAGATAGAAAACATTGGGAATCAGGAATCAAAGGTTTTCCAGGGTTGGGAAACTTTTGTAAAGATCGGTCTGAGATCTGATCCGGTCTCAGAACCGGACCTGTTTTTAAAGAACCATCTCCCTCAGATTCCCTGATGCGTCCTCACCGAACCGTCTTCACCCGAGCCATCGAGGCCTGCGACCTGCACTGGCAGGACCCCCACCTGCAGCACATCATCACCGAGGACCACTACGCCAGCTACTGTTACCACGACGACCTGGACAGCTCCCTCTTCGACGCCCGAGGGTGGCCCCTGTGGCACGGTGAGAGGACAGGGAGTCGTTATCAGAGGGAAGACAGATGGAAGAGGAAAAACACAGTAAATAAAATGTCTCTTCGTGTTTTGTCCCCCCTTAGAGCACGTCCCTACAGCGTGCGCCCGCGTGGACGCCCTGCGATCACACGGCTACCCGAAGGAAGCGCTCCGGCTGGCCATCGCCGTCGTCAACACGCTGCAGAGGCAGCAGCAGAAGCAGCTGGAGCTCTTCCACACGCATAAAAAAGGTCAGTTTATTAAACCTGGTTTTCATTTTCACTCTGCTTCCTCCATCCGTCCATCGTGGACGAGCCGTCCAGCCGAGGGTGTCGTTAATCTCCCCAAGACAAAAGAATGACCAGAGAGTTGAGGTGGATGTTTTAGACGTCAGGGCAGAGATTCTTCCTTCACCTCAGGTACCGACTCCGAGGTGGTTTAGTTGGGTTGTTGCTCGCTTATTCATTCATGAGTTCATCACTTCTCCAAACTTCTGTAATTTCTCGGCAGAAGGAATTAACCCTTTAAAGCTCAACCCAAGAAAAACTAGGGACCAAAGTCCAATTTAAAAAAAAATCTGAACTCTTTATTTGGTCCTTTAACAAAATGTGGAAAAAATGAACACATTTTTTGGGGGGTATAAAACCATTATTACTGTCTGACATCAAAGTCATTGTAGTGTAGTCTTCTGCTTCCTGGTATCCATTAGGGGCAGAAAACATGTATCATACATATTGCATACACCAGGGGTGTCCAAACGTTTTGCAAAGAGGGCCAGCTTTGGTTAATTAAAATTTGTGAGGGCCGACCGTTCAGCCTGACATTCTTTGAACCATTAACCTAAAAATATATATATATAATTATATATCATTCACTATTAAATCTTCACAGTAAACTTCTAAAAGTAAAAGATGTGAAAAGTAAAATAAAACGTCAAAAATGGAGGAAATGCTTTTTGTTTTTGAATCAGATGTCAAAAAGTAAAAAGTGAGAAATGGAAAAACGGGCTCTCAGACCAAATTTGATTGAAATATTTTATGTCCCAGGTTTATGAGACCTGGTTTGATTGTCAATTAAAAAACAAAGAAAGAAATAAAACATGGTGGAAAGACTTGTTGTATATTAAAAGCTTTGGTTTTGATTGTCACAAAAAATCAAATCACTGAGATTTTAGATTTTGTTTCAGCTCAGAAGACTGAAAAATAACTTGCCTGCACTAGTGTGAAGGCTGATACTAAAACCTGGACTTCAGCATGTTGACCAGGTCTGGTTTTGATGTAAGATGTGGCGCAGGTGAGAGTGCAGCCACACGTCTATGGCTACTTCCTGGTGAAACATAAAATGTTGTTTTTGTACATGCGTATTTTATACTTTACCGCATATCATTGCTTGACGTAGGCTGTGGGCCAGTGGAAATTTGAACACGGGCCACATTTGGCCCCCGGGCCGGACTTTGGACATGCCTGGCATAAACTGATGCAAAATGTCTCAAAAATATGATACGTTTGGCTTTATACTGTTGATGAAATAAAATAAAAAGAAGTGGAATCTGCTGTGAACAGGAAGTCATGCAGGGACATACAAACAGAAGCTTAGATGATGTGTTCTTCAGCTTCAACTATGTTTTGGTGAATATATTGCTACATGATCCTACCTGTGCTCACCTGTGATGATTGCATTTATAATTACTCTGGTTGTTTGTGTGTGTCACCACACCCTTAAGAAGGCATTAGCCCATTCTATTAAAGGCCTTTTTATCTTTAACCACTTTCAGTGCCTGGACCTGGATTTTTTTTGCCAATACTTGGAATTAAATCCTTTTTTTTTTTGCTTTTATGTTTTTGTGAAGTTGGGCTTTTATGAATTTGGGCTTTATTGATATCGTCTATCGCTGTTTGTGATGGTAGGGTACTGAGCGGGACAGATAACTCCATGTTTCCTCTATCAGACGCATCGTGATGCCGACCTCGAGGGCCACCGTCCTGCAGGTTTTAGATGTTTCCCTGATCCAACACATCTGATTTAAATTAAACCAAACATGTTGACCCATTAATCTGATTGAGGTGCTGCGACAGGAAACATCCTAAACCTGCAGGACAGCCGACATCGGACACCCCTGTGTTAAAGGGTTTTATGTCCGACCACTGTGGAACAAACCATTAAAATGAACGTCTAGAACTACATATTAACACAAAGATCAAAGCTATTAACTAGACAATAAACTGGAATTATATTCTAGTTTTTTATCCTCATTTCTTCATTTTAATGAATGTTTCTGTCAAGTTTTCTGGATCTTTCCTGACATGCGTTGCCATCTTTTGTGATGTTGCCTTTCTTTCAAGAGGGAGAGAATTTAGCAGAATCTATTCTGTAAATGGGGGAAAATGTGTGGAAATTACCAGTATAAGACAGAATCCCTGTAATAGTCGACTATGTCTTACTGCAGTGTTCTTCCATCCTGGTCCTCAGGACCCTCTGTCCCCTGTCGGTCCTGCATGTTTTAGATGTTTCCCTACTTTAACCCACCTGACTGAAATGAACGGATCATTAACAGGTTTGCATAAAACCTGACGAGCAGCTCAGTTCTGGAGTTGGAAACATCTAAACAGAGACCTTCAATCCTGGTCCTCATGGGCTGGTGTCCAGCAGGTTTTAGAGATCTCCCTGCTGCAACACACCTGACACAGCCTCAGACTTGTGCATAGGTTGATGTCAAGCTCTGCACAAGTCTGCTCATGACCATTTGATTTGAGTCAGGTGTGTTGCAGCTGGGAAACTTAAAAAACCTGCAGGAGACCGACCCACGAGGACCAGGATGGAGGGTCCCTGCTCTAAACACTGTCCTGCAGAACATGTTAGTGCACCAACATCACGTTTATCTTTGTTGGATTACAAAGATCGCAACAAAATGATGATGAATGATACATTAATACACAACATTTCCTGCAGCCATGTTGGTTCCATCCATGGTTCACTGTTGCCATAAAGCGACACATGCAACTTTCCATCAAAGCAGCGGTTGGATTTTAACAAGTTTTCACTATTTAATTAGCAAAAACTTGAATTAAACTATGAAAAATAAAGCTTTGCTCCACTTGTCGTGTGTTTTTTCCCCAGACAGAAAAAGGCAGGAAATTATGTTTTTAGACTCTTTATGTGGAGCAAAAAGCTGTTTATATTTTGAAAAAGTCCATCAAAAAGGGTTTCAGTATGGTTTCCTGAGGGTCACGTGACAAATTAAAGCATGTTATTGGTTCCCTGTGGTCTTCCCTCCTTTTTAAAGTATTGCATTATTCAAAGGGATGCATTTAGGAAATGTGCGAGGCCAAAAATGTGTGCGTGTCCTGAAGGCAACACGTTCTCCATTGGGCTGTATGTTTGGGCTCGTTAATTTAAAGCAGGATTAACATCTAAAGTGCCTAAAACCTTCACACAGTAGCAAACATCGTCTGGTTTAACCCCGCAGTAACGCAGCAGCCTGTTTGTGTTTGTGCAGAGCTGCTCCACAGAGGAGTAACATCTGTCACCAACCTGGAGGGCTGGGTGGGACACCCTCTGGACCCCATCGGCACTCTGTTCAGCACCCTCATGGAGACTGGGAGGGGCAGCGAGGACGGAGCTACGCTCGACTTCTCAGGTACAAACACAGTGGCAGAAATGTTCTCCAGGCTTCCTGAACGCACCTTCACCCCGCAGTGATTGGCTCTGCTGTCAGAGCTGCAGGCCCCCTGGTCGTAATCAGCAGAGATGACACAGACGTCCTGATTGGCCTCCAGTCATCCTCCGATAACAGCTCATGAATAAGAAATGCAGCAGGAAAAACACCCCAATTAAAACACGTTAATTATGCAGAGAGCTCCGTTAGATGAATTCAGCGTGCTGCAGCACTCTGGTAAAGCATCACAAAGCATCCAGACCTCCTCACTTCATCAAGATATTTTTCTTTTTCCTCACCGGGGATCCTGAAGACTGATCAGAAATCAATAACTAATAGTTCTTAATAGAGTTCCCTTTGGAAGCAGCTGCAGGTTTCAGTCTCTGCAGGTCCTGCAGATCTGGGTTTAGGTATTTTATCAGGTTCCTGCTTGCAGATCTTCTCAGTCTCCACCTGATCTGAGCTGCTACCTTCAAGTCTTCTCTTAACCCTAAAGACCAGTTCGGGGGTCTTTCCAATCATTTGTTTCACTTCCACAAGTTTTTCTCTGCAACCACCGGGTCTGTGTGAATACTGATGGGAAGAATAAATATCAGTTTATGTGTTACTGGTGAAGAATGAAGGAAGAGAAAAAGAAGAGGACTTTCAGGATGAAGCTCTAAACCTCTGTCAGATCATAAAATCTTGGCCCAGTTTGTGGATTTTGTTGCAAAGTTGGCAGTTTTCCAGATAATTTGCATGTTTCCATTCCTGTTCTAGAGTCAGAATTTCATGGATCCTCAGTTTTTAACACAAACACGGTAACAAACATGAAAAAAGTCTCCCACTCCTCTTTGATTAACTCACAGATCAAGAAGAGGAAGCTCAGCGTCATATCAGCGTGTGCTCATCAACAACAAGCCGCCATCACGTAAAAATCTGCATTGACTCGTCAATACGTTAATGGGATCCGTCGGGTCTGCTCTACCAGGAACTCGTCTGAGTTTTCAATTAATTGAAAATAAAAATGCTTTTACAGACACAATAAGCAACAAAAATGAATAAAATACACAAAGTGAATCTGTCTGAAGCCACTGCAGCTGAACTGATGTTGCTTTCTCTAGAAAAGCTTCAATTAAAGCTCTGCTATTTTTATCTGTGTGGCGTTCAGGGACCGTTGTCTCTCCTGGGATGAACCGCGAGGTCTGCCAAGACATCATTAAACCATTAAAACGCATGATTACCGTCCTCAGGAGGATGCACGCTGTGAAAGAGGAACACTAGAATGAACAAATAGATCAATTGATTTATCAATACTCTGCTCGGTCCACATCCCCAGAGGAGACGTCTTCCTCTCAGAGTCGTGCCTCACTCGTCTTCTGTCCCCCCCCCTCCCCATCCCCCAGGTTCGCAGGGCTCATGCAGGAGGACGGATGGTCCGGTTGCCGGGGCGCAGCGTTTCCTGGAGGAAGGCAAGTCCTTGGTGTCCTTGGCTGTGGAGACGGCTCTGATTGGTCTAGGGCAGCAAAGGGTGATGCCAGATGGCCTCTACGCCCAGGAGAAGGTGTGTCGCAACGAAGAGCAGCTACTGGCCAAGCTACAGGAAGTCAACCTCGACGACTCGCTGGTGAAGATCTTCAGGAAGCAAGCCAGGTTTCTGCTAGAGGGTGAGTTAAATTCAGCCTCCAGCATCCACCCCACATGTCGCAGACAGCTTTTACTCATTTCATGCTTATTCTTCTTTATATACATGTGACCTATGAATTTCATTTGATCAGGAATAAAGTCGACCAAATATTTACTCAATTTTATAAACTTGACCCTTTTAATGCTTGAATGTATTTACAATTATATAAAAACATAATAAAAACAGGAAAAAAATAAGGAAAAAGAAATTAAAATGACTGGAATGAAATAAAAAACAAATGTTAAGTAAATTTAAAATAAAACAAAAATGATATCCAATAAATTATAATAAGATAGAATAAACTGATCAGCTAAAAAGTAAAAACAAGTTTATTTTAGAACAATTATTATATTAGGTATGTTGCGTTATACTAGTATTTGTCTGAATAGAAGAAAAATGTTGTACAATTTAAGAAAAGACAAAGGGAAAATGTTTGAGCTATAAATTATTATTATTAATTATTAGATAATTGCTTTTGCCCACAGATAAAAGTTTGTAATGTTAATGGAGTCATTAATCAGTTAAATTAACAATGATGAAGGTCATGTATGGAGGGGGAAAAGTGCCACAATGAAATTGATAAATACTTTTTTATTAATTAACTTTGTTTGCACTTTGGTTCACCAGTTGGATGTTGTAATTTACTATATAAAGTAAATTTACATTTAACTAAACGTGTCATTCATGTTTCGTATCGTGTGTGTACTTTACTGTTCAGTGTGTCCATTTACACTGTGACTGTTTGTAATCCTGCATTTCCCAACGTGTGAAGTTTTGTTTGTATTGTCGCTCTGTTTGCTGTGTGTGTGTGTGTGTGTGTGTGTGTGTGTGTGTGTGTGTGTGTGTGTGTGTGTGTGTGTGTGTGTGTGTG
>JBBBVU010000020.1:1257364-1268160 GCA_037177055.1 Atherinosoma microstoma
GGATGGATGGATGGGTGGATGGATGGATGGATGGATGGATGGATGGATGGATGGATGGATGGATGGATGGATGGATAAACAGATTGATGGATGGATGGATGAATGGATGGATGGATGGATGGATGGATGGATAAAATCAGAGACTCTAACCCTCATCTGTTCTGGCTGAAATTCAAAATAGTTTAAAACCATTTAAATTAACCCTTAAAACTCCATTTTATCCTATTTTATGTCCACCTGGTTAAGAATTAAAATATAAACCAGCCTGTAAAAGCTGAAGCCTTTTAATCCCAATCGCCATGGCAACATGGTGTTTTCAGGACAGCCTCAGTTGTCAGATTATAAGGCTAAAATGATGTATCAGTAAATACAGTGTCATAAAGGCCAACCAGAACAGAATAACCCAGAGATCCACAGTGACCAAACCTTTTCTCATCCCACCCTCATTCTCTCAAGTCTTTGCTTTCTGGAGAAATATTTATTGGCCTTGAAACAAGTTTTAAGGGTTAAATTACGCAGCAGCAAGACCCCGTCTGTCTGGTTTCAGCCAATGAAAACCCAACATTGCATCCTGAAATGGAGACTTATTCTGAGTTATTTTCTAAGTTTGCATCTGTGGTCTCCTGCATCCATCATTTGTTTTTGTTTTTTTACAGATTTGACCTTAAATCTGCATGAAGTCCTGCATCATCATCATGTCTCTTGTAACCTCCATCATTGCCTCTTCACCCGCAGCGTGTGCCGTGGTTGTTTTCTAGCAGCACTGATGTGTTTTCAGGATGAAGGAGCTCACGGTGGACCTGGCGGCACCGATGGATTCCCATCAGGAAGGACACATCACCCAGCTGGAGGTGCTGGAGGCTCAGTGGGGAGTCGGCAGCTCTCCTCAAAGAGACGACCTGAAGCTGCTCTGTGAACAGAATGTAAGAGCTATCATACTCTCAACTCTGTCTCCACGTTCGGACCTGAGAAAAGATGAGACTTTATTGTCTGACGATGTTTAGCATCAGAAGTTGTAATGTTAGACCCAAACATCTGCACATGCAGACACATGTACGCTCTGTTGAAATGTTCTGGAAAAGGTTTATTTTCTACTGTAATCGGGTATTTCTCTGTGAGTCTTGCTTCCGCCGAGGCAACATGTGTAACCTGTTTTACTTGTTGACGTGGTAGGAGGAGGAGGTTTCCCCACAACTCTTCACCTTCCATGAAGCCGTGTCCCAGCTGGTGGAGATGGAGGAGCAGATGCTGGAGGACCACAGGGCTGTTTTCCAGGTAAACACACCTGAAACCTGGAAGAAGAAGAAGAAGAAAAAGAACTAGCAAACAACAGTCAGTTCGGCTGAAATGTTTTTTTTTAATGTTTTTTTTACTCTTATCTAAAAGCTTTTCTGAATACAATTATATTATTTAAAATAGATCAAATGAAAATGGAAATATTAACACATTCTCATCATAGTAAAATGTATTTCAGGACTTTATTTTATTTATTCATTCATTTTCTGTACCGCTTAATACAATTCAGGGTTGCAGGTGGGCTGGAGCCTATCCCAAAAATTACACCCTGGACAGGTTGCCAGTCCATTGCAGGGCCCACACAGAGAGACAAACAATCACACTCACTCCTAGAGATAATTACATTTTTTATAAAAAATAAGATTTAATTATGATTAATAATAAAAACAATGAATCAAATTGATATAATTCAAATGTATTTCAGAATATTTATATTCAGATAATGAATAAAAAAGTCATTATTACACTAGAAATAATAAAAAAATGCCCCTAAAATGTTTTATTTAGATAAAAATTTAATAATATATAATAATAATAATGAAACAAATGTTTAAAAAAAGTTTTTATTATTTAAATAAGAATACAATTTTTTATTTTGGTTCAAATAAAATTGAAATGATGAAATGAAAATATGGCAGTAATAAAATGTAATTAAGATACATTTTATTTGATTTAAAATTCATTCTTATTGTGTCATTTAGCTAAATTGGGATTAAACCAGTAGTTAGTGGGTTTTTCCTCCGGAGGGCAGTGTAACCTGGAAACCTGTGAGAAGCTGCTGAACTGCAGCTTGTTGTTTCCAGGAGTCGATCCGCTGGCTGGAGGACGAGAAGGTCCTTCTGGAGATGACGGAGGAGGTGGACTACGACGTGGAATCCTATGCAACCCAGCTGGAGCAGATCCTGGACCAGAAGATCGACATCCTCACCGAGCTGAGAGGTAAACAGATCAGATGATGAAGCAACCAGTAGATCCACAGGAAAAACCAGTAAAACCTCTAAAAGTTGATACAGAAATGTTTCTAATAAAAGAAATTAAACTCAAGTTCGTGAGTTAAAGCATCGTCTCCACATCTTTAGTCTGAAATCATCATTTAACCAGCCGGTTTGTGTATTTTCTGCAGGATTGAAGCTCTTTTTAACGGTTCTCTCTCTCCTTTCAGATAAAGTCAAGTCTTTCCGTTGTGCTCTCCAGGAGGAGGAACTAGCTAGCAAACAAATAACCCCGAAGAGGCCTCGAGCACTATAGAAACATGAGATTTAAGCCCCGACTGTCCGTCCGTCCGTCACTCCGCACCTCCATCCTTCTCCCAGTTTAATCTACAAGGTGTGTGTGTGTGTGTGTGTTAAAGTCACAAGTGCTTCATTAAAAAACAAAAAAAAATTGTTTTAAATCAATTTTATAGTCAATCATCGCTTCTCTTCACTTTGGCCAATTTTATAAGCAGCTGTTGCCATTTTGTGCAACATGTGGAGCATTTCCTTCCTGTTCTTCCCCCTCGTTTCAGCTCAGGGGCAAACAGGACATGTGGACTTCATATTCAGACTCTATGTGGCAGAAAGCTAAAACTAACCTTAACATGACACGAGTTAAGCTGAAGGTTGCACTGATGCAGTGATCCCTGCAACGTTTCTGTAAACAGATTTTTCATTGGTCAGAATAAACAAAGACTACTGCTGGCTGCTGTCTGTTCTTTATTTAATCTTTCTGTGGAGGAAACGGAGCCCAGCTGGCCACCCTCTGACATTCATCTTCACGCTGCTTCAGCTCACCTGCATCATTTTAATGAGAAGACTCCAAACTCTGCATAAAAAGTAAGAACATTTTGTCTGGTGGATTATTTCTCTCCTTTATTTATACCACTTAGTGTTTCCTGTTCTTTTATTTCATGCAAAAAGAAACAAAGATTGAACATTAATAAAGTTACCTGTGTTGCAACCATGTGAATGCAGCTCCACTCAGATTCCAGATGCAAATATAACCGTAGAGAATAAACAGAATAATATTACATCCGGGTATCACCAGCTGTAATTTTTTACAATTTTGATAAGATCGCATTCAGTAGATTCAGTTAAAGATGTTTATGTAACACCAATTTTATTTCTAATGTTTTTACTTCTTCTGAGGCAGTTTTTTTTACCTGCAGTTATAGAATAAGACACTTTACTCAAATCCTCACATCCTTTTTACGAGTGTATTTGTTATAACAGATTATAAAATGAAATGTTTATGGTAGGTGTGGGAATGATCATTGATCAGGCCCCAAAAAATCCTGTTTTGCTCCCTGATAGTTTATATAGTATATTATAGGCTTGTGGTTGTGCTGCCATCTCGACCATGTAACCCTTGGAAAAGCTGCACGGAGGAGGTCGTTGGTGATCAAGGCTGTTTCAGTGCTGCGTTACGGACGGAAACCGGATGGAAAGGGTTCATGGAGATTATGTAAAAGTTGGACTGTAGTTGTGCAGCAACCACCCTTTCAAGTGTTTTTGAGATGGGCCGGTAGAGATTAAGGTCAGATGGATCAGCACCAGGTTTTTTCAGGATGGGTGGGATAGCAGCCAGTTTGAGAGAGTGGGGTACAGTGCCAGTGGTGAGGGATGAGTTAATTCTGCTGGTAATCGGGGGGGAAATGGATGGCAGGCAGGCAGGCTTTAACGAGGGATGTGGGAAGAGGATCAAGATGACGGGTCGTAGTTTTGGCTTTGCAGAGGAGTTCAGATGCTGAGGTGAAGTCTGAGAGGATGCTGATGAGAGGCTGTTCATTAGTGATCATCCAGGTTGGATCATTTGAAGAAGTGCAGGATGATGACATCATCTTGGTGTCTCTTTGAGTCAAGGACCAACATTGTAAATATTTTTACAGGTCTGAGCAGTTCATCTATGAACATTTTTATTTTAGATCAAAATAAAAAAACAATAATAAATGTATATCAGAACATTTTAAAGATAAAAACAAAATGATTATCAAACAATAGAATAGACAAAATGTAATGAATATTGTAGAAAAAATTAAAGAATTAAAATAAAATAATTTTGAAAAATGTTCTGAAATAATACAAATTTTAAAACATGGCTGACTTAATGGTCAGCTAAATCCTGATTGTATATAATAGCAACCGTGTCCATCAGCAGAAATTCTGTTGATTACACATTTAATTTAACATCAGCTGTGGAAACAGACTTTACCTGGTGAAGGTGGCTCAGTTGCTCCACTCTGCCGTGTTGCTGGCGGACCGTGTGTGATGCAGGAGTTAGGCGCTGTGTGATGCAGGGCCGTAACAACATTTTTTGTGAATTAATCTTTTATGTATTATTTAAGGACAGAAGTTGGGGGGTGGGTGTACAAGTGTCTCCAAAAGGAGAAAAAAAGCACATATATATCAGATGTTTCATGAAAGACGGAGGACATGGTGGACAACATTACTGCTTTATTATTGTTTAGTATGAAGATTAATTATTTCCAATTTGATAGATTGACATGCAACAGTTTCTCAGTAAATAGTTCTTTGTTATGGGTTTTGGTTTTCCATGCACGCACTTCTCACCGTGAAAAACTGCCTCCAGTTATATTTCAAAGGTTTTGTAAAATACTCCAGCTTGAAAAATAGGTCCAGTAATTCCTATAAAAGGCTGAGCAGTTTCCTGTTGTAAAGACACAGCAGAGGTCAACAGTAGCTTGAATACAAAGAGTTTAAAGAGACGTGAAACTCATCTGCAGGTGGTGTGAGAGTGTTTTCTGACTGCTTGTACTGTGGTAGATTACGATATTGCACTGATAAAGACAGAAACCTTCCTGTGTTGGTCCATCGTCAGAGTGACATAAAATGCTACATATCTCAAATATATTTCACCTGAAATGTTCAGATTAACATCATGATCCGTACATAAATAAATGTCAACAATTTAAGTCCTACATATAGATCTTTACAGTATTTACAGACACAGAATCCAGGTGGTGGACGGACATTCAACTCAGCAGCCAAACGGCCGAAGGGAGGAAACTTTTTTTTTACCCAAAAACAAAACGACACAACACAAACGTTGTTCCATGATTTCAGTCCAACAGCTGCTCTTTCACATAGATCAGTTTGCAGATCTAAAAACAAAATCCATCCAAACCAGCATGAAATACTCCAGTACCCCCCCCCCCTCCTCTTTAGTCTAATAAATGGATGGTGCAGTTTAAATCAGGGATTTTCAGATGGTGAGGACCTGTGAAATGGAAGACATGAAGTCTTTCATGCAGTCCAAGCACATGGTTGTTTTCTACACATCTAACCTACTAAAGACATTTAAAACCCATAATCCTTTTTTTTTTAAATGAACCAAAATCAAAAGATGTCCGACACTGACAGTCATCTGCTTGGAAAAATAAAGTTCTGAATGGAAAACTACAATTATAAACCACAATCAATTTTTCTGTACATTCATGGAAACATTGATAAAATAGCTGATTAATGTCCGTGTTTGCTGCCAAAATGTCAACAATTATGGGTTTAAACAATTTAAGTCTCATGCGAATCGTTCACGCAAGTATGGTAGCTTCCTTCTTAAACTAATCTTAGAACCGTTTGGTCAAAATAATAACTCTATTGAACCTATATTTTGAGTTGTACGGAAGCAGAGAGCTGCCATGCTTGAATTTTTTTAATTTTTTAGATAAATTATCACACTGTTTTGCAATTTTAGCATGTTCAACTATCTTCAAAAACTGTGATGAAAAACAAAGTTTAACCAGGAAGGAAACAGAGTACCACGTGCATGCCTCCATTTACTTTTATAGATTCTGATCAGTTAATAATTGACAACTTTGATCTCGAGCAAGCAAAGTTCATGATGAGAGTTAGTTGGTGGTTATCTCGAGGAGAGGCCAACTTTTCCAGATGAGAACAATTAACTTTTATTTACGTGAAAGTTAGTTCTGTAATCTTGAGATAAAAATTAATTTATAAATGGATGATCCTGAGATGACAACATTAGTTAGAAAACAATTAGACTGAATGTAAGGTTGCGGAGTCAAAAGCAATAAAAATGAAAAAGTTTTGAAGACAAAAAAAATGGTGCGCTTAATTTTGGAGCCTTACACCATTTATGATACCACCGCTATTTTTTCTGCCGTAATAAACCAAACAATTGTCCCTATGTTTATAATTTGTTTACAACAAACAAACTTAGCAACTATCTGCTCAGAGTTCCTTAATCCTCCCTAGTGGTATCCTCCGGTAACAACCGTAGTACAAAGTTATGAACAAGGATAATCACGCTTATAACTGAGCAGGTGGCCGACGCAAAGGGTGGTTAAAAAGCAAGTATACTGATACGTTGAGATTAGATAATGAAGTTGTGGCCATGGATTACCAGAGCTGGGTAGAGTAACCAAATATTTTACTCATCTAGAAGTAGTGTACTTTGAAATAATATCACTCAAGAAGAAGTAAAAAGTAGACATCCAAAAAATTCCTCAAAACATCTAGGTTATTCATAATTTGCGATAGTTGGTAGCAAACACTAATTTACTCAATTTAATTCCTGTGCATAACAAATATATGGCCACGTGTTAATTATCTTGTTCCCACGACTTAATAACGTGAGACCTCACAGATTATTAATGTTTTATATTGATGTCACCAGTCGGACTCCGTATAAAACAGATGATTAGCCAAGTTAGCTGATTGTGTGCTAAAGGCTCTTACATACTCTGCGATAACTTTGTCTGTGGCAGGGCGGGGTTGTGCACACAGCGGTATCTGTGAACAAAGTTTCATGTTAAATCTGAAATAACCGGGTCATTGCACATGAAACACAGATGAGGGAGGGGAGGCTTCTGAAAACCCCTGATCTATACTCCTCTGCTCTTCTACTGTTTGGCACATTCAAGATACTGACATTAATTTAATATTTTAACAAAATACAGAGACACATGCAGATCAAACATTTGACCCTTACATTAACATGTGGTTTTGCTCAACAGAAGTTTCTTAGACATGGCGACGTAAGATGTTTACTACCGTATATTTCCACCCTAAACTAGTGCAAGAAATGATGAGGTTACACAGTTGATTAACTACAGTATTAGAGAATGATTTTGGCTTCTGTGTTGGGTAAAAGAGGAAACATACTTGTGTGGAGGCTTCATCCGATGCTCCACACATCCGTCCTGCAAAGATTTGAAGGGCTTCTGAATTTTCAGGTAATTCAGTCAGGTGTTTATCTGAAACCATCATCTCCATTACGCTTCCTCTGTAAGTGATGGAAAACAAAATCCTGTCTTCTGTGTGCAGAAAGCATCAAGAGAAAGGGGATATTAACCCTTATCCTAGCCCAAACTGCTACACAAACCACATTCCTTTGAGTTTGACACAAAAAAATTTGGTGTAATATAAAGTGTAAATCATGAAGAGGAACGGGCCGAGAACAGTGCCATGTGGTACACCTCAGGCATGCAGAAAGGTTTTGTTTCTTCATATATCTGGGGTTTTTTTGTGGTAGAAATTTAAAAAGTCACCTTGAACTTGACTGAAAATGGTCCAAAATGTAGTTTTAACCTAAAACCACAAACCTGATTTCTGTGAATCTTTATGGGAATGTTGACACTTTTTCACACTGCTGTGGATTTTGTCCACCATCACTTCAACTGGAAGCCCCCTGGGAAAGACGTGGGGAAACCCTTTTCCACCCGGTGTTATCAGGCACCTGACTGTTACACCTGAAAAGCTGCAGACCTTTCCTTAAAAGCATCAGAGTGGCTTCAGCCATAGAAAATTCTGCTTTGTGCATGTTTGTTTTTTTTTATTTTGGATCAGAGATGACAGGTGTCTTGTTCTACGTTCCCTTTAGCATGAAAACATACAGTTCAGTAGACATAAGCAGCAAAATCATGGTAGCTCAGTGAGGTGCGAGAGGCACTGAGCATTTTTCTCCCCGCCTCCACATTCATCTCTGAAAGGATCGATCCAGTCTTTGCAAACATTCAAGCTGCATGACATCGACTCGTTCTTCAGGTTCTTGTGACTGAAAAGCTATGGATCCTGCTTCTGCTCCTCAGCCAGAGACAGCAGGTCCATCCTGGAGGAGATCCCGCCAGCAAGTGTCCCAGCAGCACATGTGGATCAGAGGTATTACAAGCGGATGAAGATATAAAGGGATTGTTGCTGTGGACTGTACAGAGTTTCAGTGGTTGCTTTGATGCTGCATGCCCTGTTTATCTGCTTCCTGTCGCTTCTCTGGAGTAAAGTGTCTCATGGGATATTAAGGCCTTGGACGGCCCAGAGGCCACAATGAAAGGGAAAATACTAGACAGGGTGGAATGACAACTTATAGTGACTGAAACGAGAAGTACTTTCCTCTCTGATGCAATCCAACTCTGATTCAGTTAACCCTTAAAACTCTGCACCGCCGAGTCTTATATCATCATCAGTGTCTCAAGAACAACTCTGTGATGGATAGTTTACCTTTTAGGTGGTCTAGAGAAGTTTTCCAGACATTTCTATCCCATCCAGGAAGTTTACAATCCAGCCACAACATGTAGTTTATTCAGAGACTCTATCTGGTAAATCCACCATGATGATCCATGATAACACCATTATTTATCACATCGTCATCACTACTATTTGGCTAATGGTGCGTTCCATTTACATGGGAATGACATCACGCCCAAGTTAACAGCGTTCCAGTTCACAATTCAGAAAAAAAGATGTCAGCTTCCATTTCTCTGCAGCAATTAATGTTTTACAAGCGACGTTTACCGTTTGTGCATGTGAAAAATGTGAATGACACTACAACAGCATTCCCCTAAATTTATATCAAACAATAGCCTACTATGTTTACGGTTGATTTAATGCAACAAAAACTGGTCAGAAGTGGGAATAAATGCAATATTACAGGGGCTTCTACACTGCTAACACTGGGCGCGGCCATCTTTTAACGGGAAGTCGGAGGTTGTCAGGATTCTTCGACTTTCTGAGTTTGAAATCTGACCTCAGGGGCCGTTCCAGTTTAAACTTCCAACTCGGAAAAATAGGACACCTCAGAAATGATGAAGCCACTTCCTGTCAAACTTTCCACCAATCAGATCTATTGGTGGCTAAAATGAATGTGACAACTGAGGCTGTCCTGAAACAATGTTGCCATGGTGACTGGGATTAAAAGGGTTC
The DNA here is from genome assembly GCA_037177055.1 of Atherinosoma microstoma. Taxonomy (NCBI): domain Eukaryota; kingdom Metazoa; phylum Chordata; class Actinopteri; order Atheriniformes; family Atherinidae; genus Atherinosoma; species Atherinosoma microstoma. Next base: position 1,266,817 of record JBBBVU010000020.1, read on the forward strand.
AGCTTCTAGAGGTTGGTTTATGTAAAAAGCAAACATATGGGTCAAAGTTTTAAGGGTTAAAGGAATAGAGTTTTTCTTTCCCTCAGACAGTTCTGGTTTAAATTGAGATAAAACTCTTAGAAACCAGAGGTATCTGCGTGGACGCTGTTTTAGCATCATGGGGGTTTTCTTCGTACTTCCCGCCAGTCGTTGTGGTCAAACAAGCTGCGGTGGAAGCCGGACGAGGTCGGCCTCGGACCTGTAGTCGGGTAAAGATGGATCTGGCTCTGCGGTTCGTCCTGAGCTCATAAGTGAGAATGTTTGGACGGCGTGTTTGAAGGGGGAATTATACGAGATTAATTTAAGGCTTACAATATTTCATTTTACCCTTCTTTGTCATTTCTTAAATAGTTAAATGATGCATCCTATAAAAGTATTACTGGAAAAGAGTCATGCTACTGAGCTGTTTCCTTCTCTGGGTCCAACTCAGCCCGTTTAGTCCTTCCGTATCCTTTCTTTCAAATTTCTATCACATCTCCGTGGATTTATCTCTAAGCTACAAACCCTCCGTCTCTCCCACCTCTGGTGTCTTTTCCATGGCTTTACTTGGAGCCGAGTAAACCCCCGCTTCCCTCCTTGGTGCTCCCGCTGCGACCCCAGCACCCCGCTGCTATGCTCATACTCCTCTGGGTTGCCGCGGCGATCCCTCTCTCCCGCTCCCCTTCGCACTGGCTCAGCGTGCGCTCAGTCCGGCCCGCCGGCTGGCCGGTACAGCCGGACCCCCCGGGCTGCTGAGAGGAGATGGTGCGAAAGATGTGGTTGCGTTTGCGCAGGAAGTCTCCGCCCGCTGCACCCAGAGCGAAGCTGCCCTTCCGGAGGACCATCCGGGCGCTGGTGGACTTGGCAGGGCGAGACCTCTGGATGTACTCCAGCTGGGAGAGGTGGGAAGCGTAGCCGTCCGGGATGAACTACAACAGATAGGAATGGATGAAGTTAACCAGCTCAAACATGAAAAACAAACACAAACTTTTTATCTTCCTCCACTTTATACTCTCTGGGTCTGTTCACGAGATATTTAGTGCTCAAGGATCAAAAGTGGTGCATGTTTCCTTTAACTGATCATGATGAAGCTCCGAGCTTTTTGCAATTGTGTCTAAAAAGTTAAAAAAATAAATAAATAAATCAAAGCTTCCATGACATCTGGTGGACAAATGAAACCATAGCAACCTCAACCTTAGTCTAACCCAGTGGTTTCCAAAGGGGAGGGGGGGGGGGGGGGGGGTAGGACAGGGTTAATGAAATGGGAGTTGCAGCTGGGCCAGGGGTCTGCAACCTGTGGCTCCGGAGCCAAAAGTGAGACTGGAA
>JBBBVU010000020.1:1381665-1395753 GCA_037177055.1 Atherinosoma microstoma
GATTAAAGGACTGATGTCTCCACAGGATTTAGAAAAACTTGTCCATCATTTATCTTTAGTAGACTAGACTACTGTAAAGCTGTCCTTACAGGTTACAGTAGACCTTACAAGTTTGTTTCAAATACTTCTTAAAGCTTCTTCTGCACCCAGCTGTAATGCTTCTAATGTTTTATGTAAAGCAACTTGACTTGTCCTGTACATGAAATGTGCTATACAAATTAACTTTGCATCATGAGATGTGATGGTAAAATAAACAAGTCAGTGGAAGAATGGCGTTTTCCCAGCATTCATTTCCTTGATCAATCACAAACTAGAAATAAATCTGTTTGGTGTAAAATAATGTGACAAATGACGACGTACTTGGCAAAAAATCTTTAGAACTTTATACAAACCGTAGTGCTCTCAATGTGAAGGTAAATCTTGGTTTCCACTGATATTCCCAGAAAGTTTCATTACTCGGAATTTTTCTTTTATTCATTTTCCTGATCATATGCACGATTTGCATTTCCACCGCACCATAAAGTTCTAGAAAATATACCGTTATGGTTGAGCCCACTTGTTGGTACGACGGTTGGACCCACTCCAGCTGATGTGGTCCTTTAGCTTCTCTAATCTTGTTTCAGTTTCTTTAACTTTTCGTTTCTGTGCGAGTTCCCGACTCCCAAGTCACACTAAATGTCGTCCTCAGTAAACACGCCTCCGTACACTTTTCATAGCTCCTCTTTTTCCTCTCCATTTCTCAAGCAATCAAAACACTGAGTTAAGTTTGTAAAAGCAAAAACAAACATGTTCGCAGCCCTGTACCAGCACTGAAGTGTGGAAAGCTGCAAGTATATTCCAGCAATCAGAGTTCTTCAGCACACAGCCCTACTTCTCAAGAATTCCACAGAATCTGAAAAGTTTGTACAGGTGCTTTTTTTTTTCCCAGGGAAAATTTAGGGGCGGGGGAACATTTTCTTATTGTTGGTGGAAAATCCCAGGTAAATGAAAAGTTCCTGTAGTGGAAAAGGAGCGAGTGATACAGAGGCTCTTCCAGTTCCAAGGAAAGTTTAGGAGATGAGAATAAAACCACTGATGTAACAGGGATGAAAAAGACAAATAACAGCTGAACCTGAATGAAAGTCCTCTGAAAACATCTGGAACCAGCCAACAAACCAGTTCAGTTATTTAAACTTAATAATCATGATTGTCTGGACTCATTAATGTGATGTAGTCAGCCTGTGAAGGAAGCGCTGACGCATCGTCTGCTGTGTGTTATAAGGAGTAGTTTCCACAGGGCTTTACCTTCTCTCCATCCATGAACCTTTGCTTTTCTGTAAGATTGAGGATTTCAACCGGGACGTCCAGCTCAGAGCGAGATTCGTAGGTGATGCTGCCGTCGTCGTTGCTGACCACGCGACCTTTACGGCCGGTCATCTGAAGCACAGTGATGGGACAGAACAGTCAGGAAGTGCTCAAACACAAGTCCAGGTTTACAAAACACAGGAACAAAAACAATAAAAAGTTGCATGGAGCTAAAACGTTTATACCTCAGCGACATTTTCAGGCCCTCCCAGTTCATCGATAAGCTCATCCAGAGTGTTGGGAGGCAGGTCCTCAGCCAGTTCCTCCAGCTGTTCCAGCAGGTCTTTCTTCATTTTCTGGGCGACTTCCACTGCGTCCTGACTTGTCAGACAGCTATCCTGACTCTCTGCCTTGACTTATGAGCACAGATTTACACGTTTGTTAACCATGGAAGGGCTTAGTCGGGACAGAACCGCTTTGATTCTCCATGCTGCAACATGCTCACCTGTAGCAGCTGTGCTGGGGGGGTTAACTGGGGCAGTGAAAGCAGGCCTGGTGGAGCCCAGCCCAGAGGCTAACAAGGCACTTTGAATGGAGTCTGGATCGATACTCCGCCTCCTTTTCTTCTTCTTCTTCTCTTTCCGTTTCTTTGGTTCCTTCCGGATAAGCCACGGGTCTACGAGAAGACAAAGGTTTGCTGTGTGTTCTGGATTTACTATAAAATGTTTCCGTCCAACCTCCCATCCTCTCTGTGCTCACCATCTTCCTCATCGTCATCAGACTCGTCTCTGAACGGGTTGAAATCATCGTCTTCATCCCCCGAGCTGACAGATTTGAAGCTGTCGTCACTGTCTTTACCGGATTCTCTGTCCGACTCCTCGGACTCGCTCTCCTCTGAGCTCGTCCCCGACAGACCACCGTGCTTGCGAGGTTTCTTCTTCTGCTGTTTTTTGAGCTCTGAACCTGGAGAGAGAGAGCAGAGAATGACAGTTACAGGAATTACAAACCCTGAACCGACATGTCTCTTTTTATTTCTGATTAATTTTTTTTAATCAATCCCACCTTTTCTTTTCTTTCCCTTCAGTTCGGGCTGGGCTTCACTGGGGGAGGGCGTCTTCTTTGCAGAGAGGTCGATACCCAGCAGGCTGTAGAGCTTCTGCCTGTCTGGAGCTGGAAAGTGCTTCTCTATCAGAGACTGCAGCACACCTCTGCAATGGAAACATTTTTGTTCAGTGTCGCACACATCGTTGTGTTTTCATTGTGGAATAAAACTCATCTTAAACTGTTCCGTACTTTGCGGTTGACACAAAGTCATTGAGTTCTCCTCCTCCTTCCTCCAGGGCCTCTAGCGTTCGTGCTTCGCCAGTGGACTGAAGCCCGATCACCACACACTGAACAGGACAGACTTGGTCAGTACACCACTCAGAGATTAATCAGAGCCTCAGAACAAACTTTTGTTTGTAATTTAGTCAATTTTCCAGAAAATATCAATTCAAGACACGTTTACCTGCCAATTTACACCAGCTCAGATATTTAATTTATAATTTCATTCCTTTCACCTTTTCTGTGAACTTGCTAAGAGTCATTTTACCACCAAAAATGCATCATATTAATACTGAATTCTGCATCAGGCCTGTTAATTACCAACTATTTGTTGGTGATGGTTTCTACTTGGAAATCTGGACAATATTCAAATAAAGGGATTAACATTGAAGGGCAGATCCTGATGGTGTCAAAAACACGTTTATTTGAAAGTATTAATCACTTGGGTTGACCAACTTCTAACAGTTTTAGTTCAGAGAGCTGATTTTAGCTCCAACCTTCATCCTAAATGTCAAATATTTGCACTGAAGTCTTTGTTTCTGTGTCAACCACAGAAGATACCCCAGAGATTATTGAGGAGCTGCTCTGATGCGACCGTTTCCTACATTTCAAGCAGTTGTATCAAAGACTGCTGCCAGTTTTCACTTGTTTCCGTTACATCTACATGCCTAAATGTTCCCAAACATCTTTCTCATGCAGATCATCTCTGCAGCTCCTGTGAACAGATTTTACCCTGCAGGTAAAAATCCAGATGACTAAAACTTCTAACTGGAATAAAACCACTTTAAACACAGATTTCTTGTTTTTTTGCTCCAGTGCAGCAAGCAATTTAATCTGGAAGTTAAAACATTTTCTCCCCTTAGGTTTAGCCATTTTATTTTCCCATAGATTACTGTTCTTTGACCTCATTACTTCTCCTCAACATTCATTTACAGTCACTCTTCCAGCATTTTTGATGTGGAATAAGCCAAACCTGGAACTTCCAAAACCTACGTAACATAAAAACTAGGTTGTCTGCTTAAGCTCCTTGATGCAATCAGCCCAGGTCTGAGTCCCAACCAGTGGACTTTCCCTGCATGCCACCTCCCACTCTCTCTGCCCACTCCCCTGTTGAACCACTTTCAAATAAAGGACCACTATTGTCCAAAAAATAAATTTAAAAAAGTCACTGGATTGTCTGTAGGATGAACTGAGAAAGCAACAATGGATGGATGCCGATGCTGGGTATTGTCTTTTAGCTGAATTTCTCCGTCATGTTGCTATGCTACATGCTAGCATTGCTGCTTCCTGGTGTGTGCAAACATCCTCTGTTCTGCATGAATTTGACGCTGCCCCCTACACAGGGGGTCTCACCAAGAAGAGATTCCCAGGAGAAGTCTCACCTTTCCATTCTGGACCTCCTCTCTGGCCAGCTGGACCACTCGGCGGACTTTGGAGGCAATGCAGAGATATTTAAAGAACCTCTGGTGGGCGGACCAGAACTGACCCCACATGGACTTCTTCATACGTTGCTCAGCATCCATGAGGTTTGCAGCCTGCTGAAACTTCTCACGAGCATTCACCCACTGAGAGGAGCAGGACAATAATAAAATACATTAATTACATTCAAACTGAAACTGAAGAATGAAACCGAGGAGCTGAAAACAGATATAAACACTCACCAGCCTCACAGACTTGTTGTACATGTTGATATACTTCTGAGCCAGGGGAACCTCCTCGATTTTAAAAGTCACACCTGTAAAACTCAGCTGTCTTGCAATGTACATGCCTCTCAGCTTCATGTCCATAGCAACTATCTCCATGGCACCAACACCTCTGTAATTGAAGAAATAATGTCGAAAAAAATTTGTTTAATTTATGAATATTTGTTTTTCTTCTGTAAAATGTTGCCTTTACCTGTAAAAACAAAAGACTTACCTGCGCTCCACTGCTTGGATAAAGTTCCCAAATTCTCTGAAAGGTGTTTTATGGCCCCAGATACCCAGCCGGTTCATATAAGCCATGTTTCGTGGTTCAGAAGCACCTGGATCACATAGAATCTCATGTTTCTACGGACACATCGAATCCTGAGGTAAAATGTGTTAAATAACGTCTACAAACCTGTAGCGCTTGCATACACAACTCGAGCTTTGGGGAGTTTGTTCTGCAGCTCCAACACTGCCAGCCCGGTTTTCGTTGGTTTGGAGGATCCAATGGGACAAACATTTTTGGCTTTGTGACACTCATCATAGACAATCTGAGGACACATGGTTCAGGAATAGGACCGCATTTCTAATCCAAGATGCTGGGATCTTATCTGGGATTTCCACTTTTAATATTTTAACTTCTGTGAGATAAAATGCATAGTCTGTTTTGTAAAAAGGATACGACTCCGTCGAAGTCCTCCCCACACCAGTGGAGAAGCTGCTGAAATCTTGTCTTATATTTCCCTCCTGACTGGCTCTCTCCTATCAGGGACGAGTAGGTGGCGAAGATGACACCTTTCTTCACACTCCCGTTGTGTTTTGAGGAGATTTTGCCGTATTTGAACTGAAAACATTGAAAAGTGAATTAGTATTCTCAGTGACTTAACACTTGATAATGTTCTGGTCATTTAAAACATCGTACGAATGTTTTTCAGGAATTCTGATTGATGATAAATTGTGTTGGAAGCAACAGGTTGAACATATCTGTAAGAGAAGATTCTCCACACTATATTACAGCTTAATTCATTCTCATTTAAATCATTGTAATATAATATGGGGAAGAGCCTTCACTACCTAAGCACCACCTAAATTTTCATTCTACAAAAAAGTTTGTCCAGACAGCAACTCTTTCCAAACCCGATGCCCCAAATTCACATTTGTTTTTTCAATTAAAACTCTTGAATATTTTTGATATTAACATTCTTCTGACCTGTATATTTGTATTTAGAGCACCGTTTCATGAAGACTGGCCATAGAATATTTTCCATATAAAATTACCAGCTTCACCTTTACTCCACTGTGAAGGCGGCATCTGATGTTGTATAAAACATCTCGCCATCAACTGTCAATCACATACCATGGTGCTAAATTATGTAACAGACATTTACATCTTCTAGATTCATCCATAACATTATCCATATATAAAAATAAACTAAAAAACAGTAGTTAATGGCAGAGTACTTATGCTGACTAATGTAAAATAAAGGAGTGGTGCCTATTTGGCTTCTACCTCTCCCACACACATGCTATTTATATTACACAGCATCTGAAAGGCTGTTTTTTTGTTCTTTTATTTCAAAATTGTTACTTTTATGTGCTACCTAAATAAATAAATAAATAAATAAATAAATAAATAAATACCTTGTTCAGTGAATGAACCTGGATATTTTTGGCTCCGATATCCCTCAAATCTCTTTCAGCATCATACTTTAAATCATTTGAGACGCTAAACCTGAAAAATATAAGAAAGAGAGAAACACCATGGAGACGATCATATTTTGAGTTTCAAATAAATGTTATGCAGTGAATTTGAAATCAAAGTGGAAATAAAATATATTTACCAAAGCGATCTCTTTCTGCCCAAAAGATAATTCTCATATATGATTCCTGCAATGGTCCTGCCTTTACCCACACCAGCACCGTCACCGATCAGGTACGCAGCTCGATCGGCGTTAGGAAGGAACGTCTCATGTTGCTGAGGAACAATGAAAAGAAATTCACATAAAACCACCTGATTTGAGGCCAGACCAATTGTAGCGACTACTTTAGTTAGTTATGGCAATTAAACCAATGAGCATGATGTAGGAAGAAGGAACATGCATCCTTCTGTAGATACAGGCGGTGGATCGGGCTAATATTAACTTTGGACAAATAAATAGATAAGGATTGAACACATTATCTCTGCTCACCTGAGCTGCGTATGTGATGGCTTCCAGCTGCAGTGCAGACAAGCAGCCACGATCAATGACTTCCTCTGGGATGGACAGTCTGTACCACACATCTGGAGGGTTCACACTGGACAGAGAGCTGGTCTCCACCACTGAATCTGGATGCCTCAGGCCGATCTTCACTGCAAGGACAAACTCACCCCATCAGCACATTTTCATTTAATCCTCCTAATTCATCATCACAGTCCAAGGTTCAAGGTTACTTCATTAAAACCCATGGGTAGATTTGTTTTTCAGAAACAATGACAGCATTGGTCATGCCATAAGAAAACACATTAAACCTGACAGACAGGTACATGATTGAGTGACAAGACAAAACATATAAGTGCTCAGTGTTCCGCCATTCGCCCATACAGCAGCAACGACAAGTAAAAAGATCAAACAAAATAAATAAAATCAAGACAGATTAAAAATAAATTAAAAAGAACACACTAGAAACCCTTAGTGAAATAAATCTCTGGGATGAAAACCAGGACACAATGCTAATCAGAGAGAAGGAATAGGATAAAAACACAGAATAAAAAGTTTAAAAAAAAAGTCACTATTTCTTATTGAGCTCAGTGACAGTAACAAAGCTGTACCTCGTAGAGGCTGGACAGGACTGTGACTCACCAATCAGGAGATTAGAACATCTCACTATTTGGTTCAGTGAGTTTTTCTCTTTAACAGAGGTCTGACCAAACCCCGCCACCCAGCAAAAACAATAAAACACTCAATAGTCCTGCACAGTTACACCATAAACATCTTCATCTCATCGTTAAATAAACACACTTCGGCCATGTGATCAAATAGAGACGTGGGTTTTATAAACATAAACTAACATTCTGAATTAAAAAATGACCTCCTCCAACACAACAGTCATACTTACATTTCAGTGGCATGTACTCAGCATAAGTCTCCGCATGACCCAACACATCTTCCTCTTCCTCCTCTGGCTCATCTTCCTCTTTCATCCCCGGGAGTTTCTGTAGAGACAAGTTCTAACAATAATTATCTGTTTTCAGGTGGATCCTACAAATAAGAAGATGCTACTACAGCAGTAAAAGACATTCATTAAACAACTTCATGATAACTTACCAGAGAATGTGAAAAGTTTTGTATTTTTATGTCGTCTTTAATCCAGATCCTGGCAACATCTTTACCCAGGACTTCCTTTTTGATTCCATTGTTTATTTCACCTGAAACACAACCAGAGGAAAACAGCTGTTAAGGATACGGCCAGCTTCTCCCACCATGGATCCAGACTAATGTTCCCACTGGTTACTTTCTCATTTGGTGTCACAAAACACACAAATCAGGAAATATATTAAAAGCATTAATATTCTGCTTCCTGGGAGGATTTAAACAAGCATTAAATGATACTATTGTCAAGTATCTGTAAACCTTCAAAGTTATCTGGACCTCATGTGCGAGTCATAAATGAAATGAATTAAATTAAAAATACTTTATTTACTTTAATGTAATTATTTCAGATTTCTCCTCATGGTTATTGTACAGCTCAGCAACTCGGTCAAGAGTTTTAACCATTTAATGCTATAAATAATAAAATGCTCCAGTTTCAAGATCAGAATCAGCCCAGGTGCGAACGAAAACCAGAGGGAACAATAAAAACTGTTTAACAATTTAACCCCTTGAAGGTAACAATTTACAACCAACCATTCAGGCCACGAGGAAAAAGGTCCTCTCCCAAAAACCCTTTATAAAAACATTACAGATTAATACCTTTTTGCCTCAAATAACTCAATTAACTTCAGTCCTATGTATCTTAACCCATTAAATACCAGTTTGATCACATTTAGTCAGTGTGTTTATGAAAAAAACAAAACAAAAAATTAGTTATTTTTATGGGAGCTGGGTTTTATCTTTTTGGGAGAAGACTTTTGTCCCCAGTTGACCTTTTAAAAAAAAATGTAAATGGATTTTCTATGTTCTTTAAGAGAAAAACTTTATCACAAAAGTTATCCCATGTGGGGGTAACGCAACCAGATTATTAGCCAAAAACAGTAGAAAAATACAAAAAGGTGAACTTGACATCTATGTAGCTTTTCTACCAACACCTCCTAGTATGTTGTTTAACTGTGGCAGAAACATTAAAGTTGACTCTTTGGTTAGTTGACTAATGAAATTGAGACTGTGAAGGTACAGCCCACCAGGTTGCATGCTGGGAAAGTGAATACTCTCCCGTTGTCTGTGCTTGCCACAGTTGTGTCATTAGCTTTGGTTGTTGAGAAAATGAGCAGAAAATGGGCAGAAACCCAGTCCTGTTGTTAGGAAAGTAGAGACAACAGATCCAAACGCTGGACTGGATCGCTGACCCAGATGCTCTCTCACCACTCAGTTTTCTGCACATTGTAAACTGTATTTTGGACTGAATGGATTCACCCTGGGTGAGTTTAAAAGCTATAAAATCTAAAGAAGTATACGAATAATTCTGCAGTGAATGTGTGTAAAAAATATATAAATAAAAATAAAGCCAACGTTGTTCTAAAATCTGATTCCTACAGTGCTTCCACACAGTGAATATCTCGAGGTTGAATCAAAGTGCATGAATGTCACTATCACTACCTGGACCTGTGGCTGCTGCAGTTGCAACAGGCGGAGCAATGTCAGGTGGAGGCTTCAGCTTCATGAGCTCCATCAGGCTGTTTGCCTTTACACCTGTGGTCTTCACATTACTGGTCCGAAGGAGGTCTTTCAATTGGATCTGCTGGTAGAATAAAAATGTATGTCAGCATAATCAAGAGCGATAATCTTTTTAAAATCATATTCAGATTTCTATAAACATACTAAACATACCTGATCTTTGTTATAAGGCACTACTGTGGAGACCGAAGGAGGAACACTTGTGGATGAGGGGGCGGATGAATCCCGCAGTGCTGAATTAGCCACATGGACCACCTTGGTGACAGTTATGGTATGTTTGATTGGGTTGGTAACGGACTGTTTGGTAACAGTAGCTCCAAGCGACGGCAACTGATTCAGTTGATTTAAGACAAACGTGGTGGTTGATGGCTGAGGTTTGTGCTGTGGAAATATTACAGAAAAACAACAGGGGGCAGTTTTAAACCATGGGGCCACCAAACACAGGGGCTTAAATTATCAGTTAAAGCAGCAATATTCTGTAACCTCACCCTGATTGTAACAATGGGGACTGCAGCTGGAGGCTCAGGTCGTACAACCTCCACCGACTCAGCTCCCACGCCGACATCCAGGGCGCTGATGGAAATAGGCTGGAAGGCAGCCAGAAATCAGAACGTCAACATTTTTATAGCAACAGTAATGTCAACAAATAATCTACGCTCCATAAAAAACACAAAACCTAAAGATCATCTTACTTGCTGGATTATTGAGGGCTGTGTAATATCCTGAGAATCAACATCTAACAGGCCAATATCACTTGGGCAAATTCCACTCTCGCTTAGAGCAGCAAGGAGTAAATCCTGTCCGGGATCCATCTGCAAGACAAATATAACCTTAGAATAACATTGTGTACAATACGGACATTTATTAAAAATAAACGGACAGAAGAATTTAGTGTTTAAACAATTTGTACATTAACTGAACCGACCACCAGTTGCAGCCTGTCAAATGTTTACATGAAAAAACAAGCTGTATTCAGGGAGACAAACAAACCTCTTTTCAGATTAATCGGTAAATGAATTGAATTGAATGAGCCTCTCAGTTTAAAGACTTTGTAGTAGAACACAGACAACATGTGACGGCTCACTGATCCAGCATTTAGACACTTTAATATGCATGTCATTTTAACCAAACTCCAAACTTTTTACATCAGGATGTAGGGCGTGCAGAACAATTACAACATCTTTTACATAAACTCACTTTTTACTCATAATGTTCCTTCAAAGTAACATCAGACACAGGAATTCCTTTTTCTTATTTATTATTAACATCCAAAATCCCAACAATTATAAATCCCTGTAATTGTAGTTTTTATCAGCAGCAAAAACTGAGATCCTCTTTAGAAAAAGGTAATCAAGACAATCATGTAAAAGATCCACATGGGTAAAACATGTGGCGTTAGACCACCAGAACAATTTCATCTCAAGTCCTCTTTTCAACAATAAACACTCACAGTAAGAAGTCCAAACTTGTCCTGTACGACTTAAACAAGCAGATAAGATGGTTACGGTCTAATTCACTAAAAAAAATAAGGGTGAGTAGTTAAATACTGAACTCAATACTGGAACCAGACTGCAGGCAGAGCAGTAACAAGGAAAGGCAAAAAAAGAAAAATCGGTTAAACAATGACTCAAGTATCTAAAGTTACCATAGATTTAAAGTTATCCATTTATTACTCCAGAGGTCTATTAGCTGTCTGGTCCAAGAGCGGTTTCAAAGTGACCCAAAACAAGACACGTGTTTGCAATGCCCTGCCTTCAACTTCCTGCTCCCTCTTGACTCAACTTAGCCTAGCCCCCCGACTTCTACTTGGCTGTTACATAATATTTACACAGATATAGCACCTACAGTGTGAGGTTGTGTAAAAACATCTTTCTTAGGGGATGATGCTTTTTAATGCGTTACTAGTTAACCTTTGTCTTTCACTTTGTCACACTAGCTTAACTGGCCTGGCTGGACCAAGGGTGACACAGCTAAGTTGTTGCTAGCTTGCACACTGATCCCGCAAGCTAAAAAAAAAAAAAAAAAAAGGGTACAGGTTACTTCCACGTGCTTGTCACTGAAAAGTCTAGGGGAAGTAAAGTTTACGCTTTTTTACAATTTAACATAAGCTAACGCGATTGCTAAGAGCTATTTAGCTATAAACATGGTCAGAAATACACCTCTTAGCCGCTAAAAGATGCTGTCACCGCGGATCCCAGTCCTTTTTAATCCGCTGTAGGCATCTTATTCATTATAACATTGTTGATTAATGTGTGACATTTTAAAACATTTACCTAAATGTTAAAAAATTAAAAATACAAGTCCGTTAATAACGATTCACTGAGTTAACGTGCAGCTTTTCTTCATCCGTGCTGCTTTAAGTTGATAACGAGTTGTTGATAAATGACGTTAGCAAAAATATTTTTTTTTAAATACCTCATTTATTTACAAATGTATCCCTTCATACCCTAATCCACAGCCAAGGAGGGTACGGAAGGAAAGACCGCAGGAGTTGAGCACGCGACCCCTTCCTTGTTGTGGTTCTCGTGCGCACAGCCGTTGATTTGCTAGCGAACGTTAGCTTAGCAACCAGGACGGGACTAAAAACACCAACAGCCTAAAAAAAACCCTCAACTTGTTATTTATCCATAAAATCTTAAAATTAAAACAACAAAACGACGATCAACAGCTTTTGACAACTCAGTTTTTTAGCTGAAATCAAACGAATAGCTCGAGGTGAACTTACTTGGGAAGCGGAACGGCCGCTGCAGCTCGCAAGCGCTCAGCGGGTTCAGGGAGCTTGTTGTCCTCTCTCGGCTCCTCCGCGTTCACGCCATCTTTTTTTATCAAACGCTCCGCCGCATGTTGGTCACGTGACGCGCAGGCCGACCGCGGCCGCCGTTTTTACGGTCAAACTTCTCGAATAGCGTCGTAAAACGCGGCTCTTTGGACGGCCGCGGTTCGTCCCTCGACGAGAATAAGCCGATGCGAGCGAGAATTTTTGCATTTCTAATAAATTAGCACAAACGAGAAACATAGCAGAGTCAGCGAGCTAATACTACATCACGTGACCGCGCCAGATCTCAATAGGAAGTGACGACGGACAACTTCTCTTCTTCGTCATCTTCCTTCCTTTTTCATATTCTTATATTTCTTCTTCCTCCTCTTTACCTCATAGAAACTAATTATTTTGTTCCCATCTTTTCCTCAATTGTTGTCTGATTATTTTTTTTTATATAATAGATTTATCGGGTTCTTTTTCTTATGTAAAGCAGTAACTTTACAAAGTTTATTATTGATATTTGTATTCAATTATAACTGTTATATGCAGAAAAATAATGTAATTACAAATGTGCATTTAACAATGCTGAGCTCAGCATTTGAATTAAACATGCATGTAATTTATAAGTATTTTCATAAATTATTTACATGCTATATTTTGTGTACAGAAGCTGATGGAATAATATAGAATAACACTATTATATTTTTACATGCACATACATGACAATCTACCTGGATATCTAACTTTTATCTGAACTAAATGGAAAAAGGAAACAATTAAGGTGCATCATTAAACGGGAAGGAGAAGATTTTGTTTTAGAGTAAAGCATTGGATAGACAAGTAGCATTTCTTTATTCATTTATGTTGTTTTTTCACCATCAATGCAGATGATTTGACACAAAAATATGTGTAAAGACTCGTATTGTTTGCAGAAGAAGACATGTTCAAATCACTAAAAACCTACAATCCAAAAGGTACAAAATAAATGGGATGCAGGGAAAAACAGCATATTACTAATGTCTTGAGCCACAGCTCTTTTTTTTTTTAAATATAGATAATTATGTTAGTGTTTAATGATAGATATGTGCATACATAAATTGAAATACGGCATACAAATGGAAAAAAAAACAACAGGATTTGTAACCAGCCAACGTCTCAAGAAAAACCTTGAAAGACCTTCAGTAAGTCCGGAGAACTACAGCTCAAAAAACATTTTAAAAGATTACAACAAAGTCTGTTTAAAGGGAAGAGAAATATAACGAAATGAGGAGCTGGATTAACATGGCTGCCTGGCACTGTGAATCTTCTTCTGACTGAATGACCTGAGAGGATGATTAAAAACACCAAGTGAAGTGGATTATGCTCAAGCTTGTTTGTTTTTTAACTTTAAAAGTTTATTACTCCAGTATAGCATATTTTCTACCATTATATCCTTCAGACTTCTGCATGGAGGTTTCCTCCATGCATTCATATATATATATAGTGTATCTTGTCTTGTTTACCAAAATACAAGCCATATTCTCCCATTCAAAATAAACTTCCATTACATTATTTTTCATTATATAGATAGAAGTTTTTTATTTTTACATCGCTGTCTTTTCTATGGGTCACTCGAGCTCCTGAATCTCAGTTGCTGTTCTGTTATTATATTAGAATTTTCTCAAATAATGATAAGATGTAAACAAATATAATAAATTGTTCACATGGAAAAGTGTTTGTGGACATATATACTGGTTATATGTTGTGCTTTGTAAATAACAATGTTACATATTTTCATTTATAGTTGAGCAATTTCCTTGTGGGGTAATAAAGTATTTTTCATTTTCATTCATTGTATTCACTCCTTGTGATGGTTTTACAACTGCTGCCATGACAACCGCTCCTTCTTTTCATCATGTTTCTTCTATTTAATGTGCCTAAACAGGACATTCACATAGACAAGAACACGCGGGGAATAAAGGGGGAAACAAAATAGAAAAAAAGGAGGATGGGAAGAGGGTGGGGAAGGGGAAAAAAAGAAAAGAGAAAAGAAAAATAAACAAGAAGATAGGAAAAAAGAATAAACAAGAGTGTCAAGTAATTTAGTTGAGACAGATAGATAGATAGATAGATAGATAGATAGATAGATAGATAGATAGATAGATAGATAGATAGATAGATAGAT
>JBBBVU010000020.1:1410590-1424763 GCA_037177055.1 Atherinosoma microstoma
TACCAGGCTGTAAACATGTTTATTTCTGCTGTGAAGTTGGTCTTTTTAACATGGGAGTCTATGGGGATCTGCTCTGTGTTGCAGCCAGCACATAGTGGAGGAGGGGGGAACTGCAATTTTTGGGACTTCCGCATAGGCTTCATTTTTCTAAGACGGAGTTTGCCCCTTGATCTGTTCCTACCCGAGGGGCCCGTGACTCATCTGTAGTCTTAAAACAATGTAGGTGAACACGTGTTTTATCATTTTCATGCAGAAGGAACTTGTTTATCCTTTAATCTCAGACATTCGCTCATGAGACCTTTTTCTTTTTCATCCACCTAGAATGACGTCGTAGATCCTGAGTATCGTTTCCCAACCAGCTGCAGATAGAAGATGTGTGGCTAGAGTTGGAGGGATTTTTGATGATTTTCTGATTTTATCCTAAAACGTAACTCGCAAATGATGTTTCTAGGTGAAGGTATGCCTGAGATCTATGTTCCCTAAAGTGGCCTGGGTTTCCCATTCATTCCTATGGGAAAAAATTCACAGTTTTTTGCGTATTACTTCCACGTCGTATGTCGGAATTACGAACAAAGTCATTCCACACCAATCCCGATCGAGACGCAAGTTTTGATGTAACTTTTATGGGGGTGCTGGCCACGGCCCGGGAGGAGATACGACGAATAGTAATATGTTGGCCTTAATGCTTGCAGCATTGGCCCCCGTGATTAAATTGAGTTTGTTTTCTGTGAGTTAATCTAAAACTAATGCAGCAACGTGACCTAATTGTTTTCATTTAGGAGTGTTAAATATTCAGACGTTGCCTCAGACGTTCATGCTTAAGTTTCTTTGTGGATAAATAAACTCGTGTGATTCTATGCAACATTTTCTGCACGGGCCTCGGGATCAAACAGCTGTTCGGTCTGAAACTGCTGCTGATGGACCGAGGAGCGGCCCACATGAACGACAGTAGGGGTTCAAAAATAAATCCCAGTTTTTTTTCCTCATTAAAGTGAATTTGCACCTCATCTGTTCACTCTGGACCCTCGGCAACGTTGCACTCTCCATCCTTCAACCTGAGTTTACAGCTCTTCTGCACGCGTACAAACACAAAACACTTCCTGGTTCAATCTGAGCCACCTCCCACGGACTCTTCTCATGAGGTTAAATAACTTCTACAATGTGGTTTCTTTGCACTCTCTCTGGGCCATCCTCTTCTTTCGCTCTCACCTGAAGCTGCAGTGAGTCTTTAGTGGTGTGCGTTGGGAGTGATGGATGTGGAGTGTTACGAGGTTTAAAGTCCTTGCTCCAGGGAGACTACAGGTGCTGTAAGGCCTCCTGGGCTTGTTCTGTGTACACGTCCTCTTTCCCCGCCCACGAGCTGAAGCTGGTGTCCCGCTGCGAGCCGCGCTGCTTGTCCCGCGAGAAAAAACTAAACCTGGAGAGAACAGAGAGGGAAGGTCAGGATGACGTCACGTCGGGTTTGCTCTGAAATCAGCCACATGTAAAAGCAGAGTTAAAGGTAAGGTGGGTTTTTACTGGAACACCTGCTGCTGGAATCTGCTCCGGAAAACTTCCTAATACATCTATTACATCCTGTTTTTCCACTGGACGTCATAGGAAGGACGTTTTCACATGAAAGAGGAAAATATTTGCTCAGTTTGAATCTGACACTAGCAGCTATGTAATCATAGGTGGAGCTTGACTTTTATACATGGGGGGGTGTATATATACTAAGAAAGGAAATAATTGTGTTCCTCTCTCTAACACTGCTGTGATAGCTGAGGTCACATTAGAGACACATGAGAATAAAACATTTAATTTTATTGTTGACTAGTCGTTTTCGGTCCTGGCCAATCAATGAGCTGGATTTCTTTCTTCTTGATCAGTGATAGTTTTGGGTAATACCTCCCCCTAGTGAGCGGTTGTTGCAACTGCATGATGTTTTTTAAAAATCCCAGAAATCTCTGAATGAGGCTGAAATGATGATTCTGTGGTGAAATCAGTGGACGGACTCAGGAATTGCTAAAACTCTGCCATGCGAAGAAAAAACAGCCACAGAAACCAGATCCAGGACCAGTGCTGGTCCTTTTAAAACCCTGTTCCTGCAGACGGTCCCAGCCATGAATCTGGACGTTTGTTGTTTTAGTTTCTGCTCAGCCGTGCAGCCAAATCTGACAGAAAGTTTTATGACATAAAACTTTAAAGTGTCTGAGCCAAATAAACTTAAACTGAGTTTATTCCAGAGACAGAGGAGGCCCCGAACTGTCAAAAAGCTGAGATTTTATCAAGTAAGACTGGAAAACATCCATTATTTTACTTTTAAAAACCCCAGCAGCTGCTTTCCTCACTTCATTTATACAGTTCAGTCGTAAACATCCGTCTTTTAAATGTGTTGAAGCCATCACATTCAAACTGATAATATATAGAACATACTGTCCTGATGAATGGGGTTGAAATGATTGATGAACCGTCTCGACTCCGACGAGTTAATCAGCAACTCGGAGCCGAGTTATTGTGTGAGTTGCAGAAGTCTGTCAGTGTGGGAAAGGATGAGTCAGCAGCCTACACGTCTATTCTGACTGGCTGATTTTTTTTTTTAAACGATCCGCCGTCATCCCCGTTGGACGACCTCAACGAGACAGCCCCCACAATCAGCCAATCAGAATACTACACAGGCGTGAAAAGAAAGCCCGTCCCGGCGCATGCGAGGGGGATGGAGGCTGTTAGCGGAGACAAGAGACGGACCGAAGCCAAACAAATACAGAGTCATACAAGCGACATGAGACGTCTGATTGGCTGTAAAGTGGGGTCATCTGGGATCAAACCAGCCGCCACCATCGGCATGATGGCTGTGAAGATCCTGTTACACACAGAGAGGAGAGGGAGGGAGGGAGGGAGGGGGGGGGACAAGGGGAGACAGGGACCACATCAACCTTTGACTTGTGTTTTGACAGAAAACAGAATGAAACAGTGAGTTGGTGCGAGTGAATGAGTCGGATCAAAGCTGGACGTCGGCCATCACGGCCGACTCCCCGACTTGCGTCATCATAGCTGGAAAACCAGGAAACCCTGAGCTACACAACATCCTGTAGAGTCAGCCACACATTCATCACCCTGCTCGGATACACTCACCAGCCACAACATTAAAACCACTGACTGCTCACCGAGGCCTGAACATGAATCATCTGTTATGAACCAGATTTCACTTTCAGATTATTTAGAGTCACTTCCATGTCGTTTATAATCAGATTAAAGGGACATTGTGTAAGTATTACTGCCATCTAGTGGTAAAGATGGGTATACAACAGGGATCCTCAATCCTGGTTCTTCTAAAACCTGCAGGACCCAGGCCCTCGAGGACCAGGATTGAGGATCCCTGATATAGGGTGCATTCACACCAGGATAGTCCGCAACATTTTGGTATGATTGGGGAGTCGGTACATTGAAGACCTGCTGGATTGCGGCTCTTGTAGGACTGGAATGAGTAACCCTGAATAACGCAAATACGTGACAGACGAGCAAACCCTCATGTTTTCTCTCTACTTCACCCGTCAGTGGTTTTAAAGTTGTGGCTGATATAAACTTGTACTGGAGTACTTTCAGCTTGTTCTACTCTGTCCAGGAGGAACTCTACAGTAAGTGCTTTAATATGTAAAGCACTTTGAGTTGCCCAGGCATGAAAGGGGCTTTATAAATAAAATTAGATTTTTGATTTGCATGTAGCAGCTGCATAACATTACACATAGAGAGTGCTGGGATCTTTTCAATCATGATTTAACCAACAACCTTATGATGTTAATGAGTTGTTTTTGGCTCAACCTCTCAGACGGTCTGATTAAAACAACAGAAAGCCGAGTTAATGTTTTTTTTTAGTTCCCAGATTGAAACTAGAGCTGCTCAGTGAGGTCCAAACCTTGTTAGACAAGCTGTGTAATGAGTAGAAATATGTATTTTCTTGTACTTTAGTACTACAAACATTTTGATGATGTAATCAGGACTGTGTGAGAGTATTTTTGGTGGATTTCCCCACAGACAGCTCTGATCTGGGATTACAGGGAGCGGGTTGCGTAACCTCTGTTTGTTTCCACAGCCAAACAAACACAGGAAGTGGGAGTTTGAATTTGCCGTGGCCCCTTCTTATCAATGAAAGCTACGTTTTATTCAGATAAAGCTGAAACAGGGTCTGTCTTCATGTTTGCTGACATTTTCCCAAGCTGACAAGAAAGCAGACGTTATCAGCCTGGAAGATCCTCACATTACTGCTGCTGGAGAGACGAGCAAGCAGAACGTGTGAGCATGCAGGACCAAAGACAAGCAGCCTCTTCTCAGCACATGCAAAGCCACTTTTCCACAAGGATTAAGAGTGTAACTGGTGTGTGTGTGTGTTATTAGCAGATGCTGCAGGAGTGAGTGTGTTTGCAGGTTCAACATACAGGCGTTTGATTCCCGATTCTGGCTGGGCAGAAGAACGGGAACGAGTCCTCAGTTCAGGGGAAGGAGACGGAGTGGGAGTTACAATCTCATCCTCGACTTCATCGCTGTGAAGAAACACACCGTTGCAGTCATCAATAACATCCTGACATGTCCATCAGTCCTTTTTAGGGACAGAATAATTATACTTATAAATTGTGAGAGCCAACTTAGGAAATTTCAAGCAGTTTTTTATATCTTTGGTCCACCTGTTTGATTTTTAATCTAAAACCCATTTAATCCCGGTCACCATGGTGACGTGATGTTTCCAGGACAGCCTCAGTTGTCAGATTATGAGGCTAAAATGATGTAAAATGAATGTATCAATAGCTATAGCACCATGAAGGTTACTAACAGTACTTTGTAGAAATAACACGCAGATCAACAGTGACCCAGACTTTTCTCATCCCAACATCATTCTCTCAAGTCTTGGCTTCCAGGGAAAAAAAACACAACATTTCCAGATGTTTCTGCTACCATTTCCCTCCTATCCTCACTAAACCAACTCCAGCTCAGCTTCTTGACTTTATTCCAGCCATAGAGGAACATTATTTTTTTTCTAGAACTTTCTGCTCACTTGTTGATCTTTGGCTGCTCCTGATTGGACATTACCCTCAATTTAAGCTCTCTGATTGGTGGAAAGTTGGACAGGAAGTGGGTTCATCATCATGTCCAGGTCTAAATCGAGGTCTCTTAGCAACATAGTAGTGATCACATCACAGAGTTACACACTACCGGTCCTGAAAGAATTAACAAGATGAACAAGATGATTATTTTAAAGGCCCACTGTATAACTTTTCAACCTTAAAACTCAGCTTTCCGGACTGGTTTGATGTCACAGTGACTTCTATTATGTGCATTTCTAGGGCCAATCGTGGCCCAGCAGCCCCGCGGCTGAAAAAACCACACTAGAGAACTTTTACATCCGGGACATTATCAGAGGAAGAGAGGAAACTAAGGAGAGCCAAAGAAGAGCAAGAGATAAGACAAGAGTCGAGAAAAGACTGTTTTTTACTGTCTGGAGAGGCTCACAGTACAGGTAGGATCCAAGATGGATGCCGGATTAGCCGTCGATAGGGGGAGAAAATAGCATAAGTTATATAGTTGGTCTTTAAGGATCACATCATGCACATGGATGTGGTCAAAGATTCTGTCTGAAGTGGAATAAAAAGGTATAAGTCATCAAATTGAGCTGATTTTGTGCACAGAGAAAAATTTCATGACATTTGGAGAAATTTTGCTTTTAGTCGTTTTGGTCACAAACTCATAAAAACACTGAAAACATCCATCAGTCAAGGCCCAGGAATGACGATGCTTCTGAGAAAATGCTGGACTTTTTCTCACCTCACGCCCCCAGAGGTCCATCTCAATTGTTTAACCGTTTATAAACTTGTCTGTAACCCGAGGACTCCACCAGGGGGCGCTACCAAACTCAGGATGTACAGCATGAAAGCAACTTTGAGAAAATAAAACATGTTGGCATTTGGTTTAAAATCCAAAGCTGCAGATGGTTTTTATGACCCCTTAAATGAATAAAAGTTGAATAAATGCTCACACATACTGCCTCCAAAGGTCAACCACACACGCTCCAAACAAGCCAAACTGTGGCCTCTTCCAGGATACAAACCCATTAAAGATCTCCGACATCAAGGAGGAGATCAAACAGAACCAGAGAGCATTTGTGTGGGAAAAAAACTGGAAGAAGTTCCACAAAAGCAAAACAATAACCATAAACCCATCCCAGTCATCATGATGTAACATGTAATACCTTTTATAGTATGCTAGCTCCTCCTGCAGCAGGAAAACTTTGGCCTTGAGCTCATTCCTCTCATGCAGGACGTCCCTCAGCTCCTGCAGGGTGAAGCGAGGCCTGTTAGGGTCCTTCAGGTCGGGGCCGCCTGGCTCCTCCTCACACAGGGCTTCCTGCCGAGACACAAATGCATCAGAGTCAACACAACCAGAAAAAAAAAAGGAAGGAAGGGAGGAAGGAAGGAAAGGGGGTGGAAGTGAGGATACCTTGGTGAAATATTGGAACACAGCCGGCATGTCTTCATCACACATCGCCTCCTGGTGGCAAATGTTGAGCTTAAAGTCAGACACCGGCCATTTTGTTCCAATGCATGCTGTTTAAGTTCACCTTCCCTCCTCTGAGTGAAACCTCTCACCTGATTTTATCTCAACACTTCAGAAACAACCAGCGGGTTAAAGAAAAACACCTGAAACACTTGCAGCCCACTCAAGTCACTCATGCACTGAGAAAAATAAAAAAGTACGTCCAAGTCCAACTGAAATCTTTTATAAATTATGTTTTTACATTTTTATTTTTCAAGTTTGGATGTTATTGTCTAATCGTAACATGAGTCGGGACTATCTCTGCAGAGGGATACGAGAACGCTGATTTATATAACGTGAAAAAAAAAATGTTTATCTTTAGTCGTTGATTTGAGATCAGACATCAGTGACTGGGTACGCGAGTCGAGCTGCAGTTTCTGCTCCATCTGACCAGTAAACCAGACCACCAAGTTATTGATGAAGAACCACACGACCGACGATGCGGACTGGACGTTCTACGGTCCACGTATGTCCTGCTGAATTCACTGCAGGTACCGACTTTTAGTTGCTTTCATGCTGATTTTGTCAGATGATGCTGAGGTTAGAAAATCAGGATTTAATCAGAGCAACAGTCTGGATCAGGACTACTCCATTCGCTCCCACGAGGGCTGCAGTCATGCAGGTTTCCAACACACCTGACTCAAATGAATGAGTCGTTGGATCCATTTAATTTGAGTCAGGTGTGTTGGAGCAGGGAAACGATGAAAACCTGCAGGACTGCGGTCCCTGTGGGACTGAATAGCCCTCGTTTACACCGCGAGTCGGGTTTCAGTCACAGTTTCTGACAAAAAACGTGAATAAGGGTAGGTTAACTGGGATTAACGTTCACCCATGTGGAGCTTCTTGGCCTCTTCCAGTCTGGCTCAGGGATCACCATCTCTGGACCTCTTGAACCAGTGTCCTGCAGGTTTTCAATGTTTCCTGCTGCAACACACCTGACTGAAATAATGTGTCATTAAGAGGCTGTTGCAGAACTCATCAACAGGCTAATGGAGAAGCATTTGATCTGAACCAGGTGGCTGCAGCAGGGAAACATTGAAAACCTGCAGGATGCTGGCTCAGAGGTCCGGAGTTGGTGATCCCTGGTCTAGCTGAATGTTTCCATACAGCAGCAGCAGATTGAGCAGCATGTGTTTGTCCGGCTGTCACAGCTTCAGAATCACATGAAACATATTTACATGCATTTAAAAGTTTGGTTTTGGACAGATTTAATCATTTGGTTTCTTTCCAGGGTCATGTAAATCTGCTGCCTGAGGCCCAAAGGGAAAACTAAGGATGGCCCTAGGGAGTACAAGTACTTATATTTGAGTACTTGCAGAGTACCCGTATGGAGTACTTATAAATCCCATTACAGTTGACTGGTAAGGAGCATGGACCAGAATGTCCATAATCTAAATGTGAGGCTGGAAAACTGAGGATCTTCATCAATAATATCGATTCACAGCTCTGACAAAGCAGCTACAAAGCTCGCCTGAAATCTGCTTCTCTCACCGAGGTGATGTCAAATTCTGATTTCTAATAAGGCATGAGTAATCATTTTGTTGTTTATGTTAAGATAACCCTATTAGTATGGGAACACTTATTAATACAGGCACATGGTATCGGACCCATACCCGATACTGGTATGGGTATTGATGCATCACTAACAATGCTGGGAGCTCCCAGTCTTCCACTGGTACCACTGGTCCCTTTAGACGGAGCTGAGATGTATCAGCTGACTTCTCTCTCTCTGGATTAGTTGGAAACATGAAACCAGTTAAAATGACGAATAAATCCCGTCTTCAGTTTATTTTTTCCCCTTTTTGTCTTGTATGTTTACTTGAGGTCCTACGTCGGCGCACGGCATGGACGTTTTTTAGAGATAGCGGTGCTGGAGAAGAAATAGACAGTTGTTATATTTATGTATTAGTTTATAAAGTAATCAACTAATGTATTTATCTAAATCATACTCATTTTTGTGTTTAAATGATGAAAAAAATAAATAAAAAAGAAGCGTCCTCATCACTGCTGGCAGAACCTACGCTGGTTTCATTTCAGTTGGACTTTAAAACCAGTATGAAGGACAACTTCCAGTGCTGTTAGACGCTGAGCTGCCACACTCTTCTATATTTAGAAGCTCGTCAGTGCTGCCATCTAAAAAAACTTTCTGTCACTCTGTTAGTTTCCAAACTCCCATGCAGAGCCACGCCGCCGCCCCTCCCGGGTCACGGTGTTAGTCCACCATCTCTCAAAACCTGCAGCTGGAGCCGCAGGGTCAGAGTTAGAATCACAGCACTCTGCTAACTCAAACTTCTGCATTACCCAGAGCAACACTGCCTCTTCCTCGGCCTCCTCATCCTCGGGTCCCTCTGGACTGAGGGAGCCGGACGGGGACCGCGGGGCGGGATCAAACCCGACCGGCATCAGCTCACAGAGGTCGGGTCTGTCTGCCCAGCCCTCGGCCCCCGGCGGCGCTGCTGCAGCTTTACCACGCTGGTGGGGTAAAAGACACTTTTATTAAAGCTTCTGTTGAGCAGACGCAGAGCTGGTCCTCCGTGTTCAGGTTTAACGTACGATGTAGCGTCTCAGAACGAAGATGCACAAACAACAATCAGATATCCTGGACTCTGAGGTTAGGACTAAAATCTGTAACAAGGTGGAAGAAGCTGCCATGACACTTTCTAGATGTGACTGGCGGATTAAAATGGACCTTCAGTGATAATTATAAGAAGAAAATGGCTCATCTTTATCAGTTTGACTGTAAGCTGGCGTGTATATAAAGAAATTAAATAAACCAAAAGAAAAAAGCAAAGCTTGACGAGTTTTAAAACAGATATGATCCTAAATGTTTCTGATGATCTCCATCAGTGGTTCTCAAATGATGGATACGCCTCGACGTGGACTTCATTTTAACAATAACACAGGCTCTGTGCAGTCAAAGCCTCATGGGCCCCTGTGCTCTTCAGGAGGTCATGGACCCCAGGTTGGGAACCACTGATCTAAATCATTTTATTCCATTGAAAAAGGAATATCTTATAATGAAATTTAGAAAAGATTTTAACTAAAAAGTTAGATGAATTAAGTCTGAGTCCGTCATAAGTTGGACTGAACTCACCTGAAGGTAAATATTTAGATCATCTGGCCTCAACATTTTTCAGGAAGAACATTACCTCCCGTCCCGTCTTACCTCTGCAGGTGATGGGGGCAGATTCGGGGGTTCCTCGGGGTTCTGCGTGGGCAGCTGCCCTTGAAGCCGTTCTCGTAAGCGTGTGACTTCCTGCCGAAGGGCCCCGACTTCCTGCGCTTGTGCCTGAGCGCCTGCCTCCAGCTCCACCTTCTGCCCGATGAGCGCCTTCCCCTGAGCCTCCACCACCGAGATTTTGTGCCGCAGGTCGTGGTTGATTTTCATGAGACGAGACTGCTGCTGCTGGAGCTGCAGAATCACAAGAAACCAGGACGTTTGTGGCGCTGCTTCCGTTTCATCATGACATGATGATCCTGACAGGATCAGATGATGAAGCCTCAGAATTAAAGGAGGGTGTACTTTCTTTTCCACATTCACAGACAGGACAGGACAGAGGACAGTCTGTGTATCCTTACTGCTTCTATGTCCTCGTTCTTCAGCGTTAGCTCCCGGTCCTTGGCCCGGATCTCGTCTCTCTGCTTGTCCACCACCTCCTTCAGCTTCAGCATCACCTGCTTCTCAATCTCCGTCATTCCTGGACTCCACAAACAGAGGAGGGAGACAGTCTGAGTGCATAAAAAAGCTTTATTTTCTTTATAAATCACTGTTTCTATCAGCTGAGAGGTCAGCTGGAGAGCAGGACCTCTGATTAGTGAGTGATTCTTGCAGGTGTGCGTGTGCACTGAGGCTGGTCTGTGCACAGTGGGTCCGGCTGACTGTGGCCTCTGTGTGAAACCACCAAGAGATGAGGACTGGCTCGCCGTCACACAGAGAAAGCCTTCTTTGTGTGAGATGATGCACAAAACTGGGAGACGAGCGAAACAAACAAACTTCCTGTCCAATTATAAAAAAATCTTTAATCTAATTTCAACCAAATCTGTAAAAAAAAAAAAGATGTAAGAGTGTGTCTGCTGGTTTAGAAATGATCAATTTAATTCATTTTCCAGTTTTCTAAGGAGAAAAATCAAAGTGCAGATAAATACATCTGTGGATGGGGATGGAAATCAGCACCTCCATGTCTGAGGTCACGATCTACAGCTGGAAAAGTGGATCACTCACATCAGATCGGGAGTGAACTGCTGCTTACGGTGGGGGAGTGAAGTATGTTTGTTGAGGAGTAGGAGTAAAACAGAGCAGAAGATGGATGACAGGGGGACTCAGACGGTGAATACAAGCAGCTGAATGGAGATTCTTCTGCAGAGTGAGGGATGGGGTGAGGAGGTTGCTCATCCAGGAAGGACTCAGAGGACTGCTGCTCCTCAACACTGAAAGGAGGCAGGTTGATGGTCAGGATTCCTCCCACGTGCTTCTCAGGGAGGGTGTTTTAGACACGATTGTTCACACTTAAATGTACTCCATCAGACTCCAGTGTGACCAGTCCACAGCCATGAAGTGACACACGTGCAGAAAAAGACGTGCAGTCACACGCAACATGATGTTTTGACTCAGATAAATATGGATGCTGAAGGCATCCCGCCTCCTCTGGGGTGACGTCCGTCTCACTTCAACGACGTAGAAGTCAGATGAAATGCAACATAACTGTTTGGATGAAGGTTGCTTTGAGAAACATCAGACATGGATCTGATCTCAGACCACAAATGAAAAAAATAGATATGTGCTGTTCAGACTCTCATAAAAAATATGGGTCACATGTGGGTAAAAAAGTCGGATTTGGGCCACTTTTGCCTGCAGTGTGAACGTAGCCTTGAAGGAACTTTACGCAGCTCTGGCAGAGGGGACGGCTGTGGTTATATCAGATTATCAGATTCTAGATATTTGTGTCACATAGCCACTAATTTGATTGATTTTACGGTTTAATCTGGTATTTAGTGTCTTTTTTAGCTTCTACAGCAGCAAATCTAAAATATTTGGCCAGACACAGACCAAACAGGCTTCTAAACAGTGATCCAAAATCCTGATCAGATGATAAACTTCATCCTGTTTTCAACAATGTCTTCTGAGAGAGATGTTCCTGCAGCCCAGAACCAGATAAGCAGCAGAAAATGGATGGATAACATTAACAGAGACGAGGAAGACAAGTGGTCTCTGCATCCGAGCTTTGCTTTCCTTGCACACATCCTAACCTTCATGTCTCTGCAGATCCTCTTCATTCATCGAGTCTTTAATAGACATGTTGGAGAGGAGGTTCTTGTTCTCCTCCTGCAGCTGAGCGATCTGGGAGAGCAGATCCTGAGCTTCGCCCCTCCACACGTCCTCCACCCGCTCCAGCTCCTGGACACACAGATTAGGACATTTGAGATTGTTAGGGAAAGTTTTTTATTGCAAACACCTGAAACACTGCTCATATTAAATGGGTGACATTATAGACTAATACATAGAAAAGTGTCTGAGAGAGAAGGCCATTTCTAGATGTCTGACTGTGTCCAAGCCCGTCAGCTCGAAGCTAAAAATACTGACAAAACAAGAAGTATAAAGCTGCTGTTGAGTCATATTTGTTCTTATTTTAACCTTCTGGGAGCATTAAAACGTTGCAGAGCTGCCTGTTTGCAGGGTTTTTGTCCCAGTACAGACGAGTATCTCTAAAGATATCATCAGACAAGTCCTGGAGGAAAGATGAGGAGTTTATAATCAGATTTGTAGACATGAATGTTTGGAATGTGAACGTTGTGATGAATGTACAAACATGTGAATCATCTCTGTGTTCAGATCCAGACAGGAGTTTGGTCACATTTAACGCCATGACAACCCTGAGAAGCAGATCTCAGGTTTTAAACTTCTGCATTCAGGCTCACGTCTTCTCCATCAAACCGTTGGAGGCAGATGTGTTTTTCCCTCCACTTGTTTGTTTATTTGGAGGGAAATGCCTCCTTTCTGCGCTGAAACGACACAGATGAATCGTGCCTGCTAGCGTACTTACACTGAGCAGCATGCAGAGCTCTGACTGAACATTTGCAGCATGTTTTATCTTCTGCTCGCGGAGAAACAACAAAATGGGGAATAAATCAGTTTTTTCTGCTTATTTAGTGTTTTGAAGTTGATTTTCTGTGTAATTAAGACCAGGAATCCTCAATGCTGGTCCTTGAGGGCCGGTTCCCTGCAGGGAAACTTCTAAATCCTGCAAGACACGGTCCTCAATGACATTCACTCAAAAGTGTAGTTTTCCAGGTGTTTTAATAGAGATGTTACGCAGGTAAATATGTCAGGAAGCTATCGGCCGATGTTGATGATGGACGCCTCTATCAAAGGTCAGAGTCAGGAGGATCCAGGGATAGACCCCACATTCACCTTAGAGACACCATGAGGGTCCAGAAAGAAGTGAAGCCCAACATAGTAGATGATAGGAAGAGAGAATACTTCACTATAAAACCTCCTTCATCTCCATGGCAACCAACAGGACCTTCATGGTTCATGAGTCACAGGAGAACACAGCAGCAGAGTTTTATAGAGCTGGAATAAAAACCGGATTTCTGATTCAGAGTTTCTGTCCCACAGCGATGAGACAGACGCGTCTGTAATCACCAGAGTTTCTGCTTTCATGACTCCTTGTTTGTGTGGAGAAATGATCAGAAGCTCTAAAGTGGACAGTGATGTTCTCATAGAACTGCTTGGTGTTAGAATAGTGTTTGGTTTGGATGCTGATGCTTGGTGGAGTCTTTTAGCTGAGTTTCTCCCTGTTGTTTTGCTATGCTACATGTTAGCATGTTGCTATGCTACATGTTAGCATTCCTAGTGTGTAAAAACTCTTCTGTTCTGCAGGGATCTCAAACTGATCTGGGCTCTTGTCAAGAACATGTTTAATAAAAAAGATAAAAGGGGGGGAAAAATGCATCCTGTTCTCAGCCTTTGCTTTTCCTACTTCAGATTCCTGTGCTAGATTTTCCCTCTATGGGTTTTTGTTTCATTTGTGATGCTCTCCATGTGAAAGACCTGATAGTTGACACCACATCTACTTTATCACAGTCATGAGACGCAGTTAATCAGTGTTCGACTGACTCAGACGCCGTCACGAGAAACTGACATTTTAGAGCTCTGAGCGGACTGACTGGCAGGCTGATTTAAACCACACAACATCCCAGTGTTTCCACACCGTGACCCAATTTGCAATCATGGAAAGAGAATCAAAACATTTACCTTTTCAGAGGCTTGTATTCTTTCATTTACAACACTTTATAATGATATTCTGTTAGATTTAGGATGGAAATATTGTTTATTTATCCTCAAAATGTAACTTAGTTTTATTGTTGTTGTTTTTTTATTTAATAGAACGCAAGCAGGACAAACTGCTGGACGTCTGGGAGACGAATGATGTCCCATTCTGGTCTGACAGAGGATTCTTCTTTCTCTATTTCATGTTAGATTTCGTGTTTCATGAGTCTCCAAATGTTCTGGACTGCAGGCAGGCCAGTTGTCCTGTTGTGATGGATGCAGTATGTGGTCCAGGACCAGGTCCAGACCAGTTCTCCTGCTGTGATGGATGCAGTATGT
>JBBBVU010000020.1:1499151-1519925 GCA_037177055.1 Atherinosoma microstoma
GGATGGATGGATGGATGGATGGATGGATGGATGGATGGATGGATGGATGGATGGATGGGTGGATGGATGGATGGATGAATTGTTGGATGGATGGATGGATTGTTGGATGAATTGATGGATGGATGGATGGATGGATGGATGGATGGATGGATGGATGGAAGGATTGTTGAATGATTCTTTGTTCTGTGCAATGACAGTTAAGCTTTTTATTCTAACATGGGAACACATATGAGCTAAAACTCACCACCAAAATGGTCAGAATTGAAGAAGCATTTTGGATTAGAGGTGAAACAGCCTTCATTTTTGCCTCTATGGATTACCATGAGTAACCAAATCTAGATTCAATATTCAACATACTTTATTGTCATTAAGCATGGTTTTAGCCTGAATACACGAGCTGAATCAAAATGTTGTTTCTCACCAGCTTCAGACAGTGCAAGGCCCAAAATTAAAGAACAAAAATGAAATAAATAAAATGGTTAAAATGTAATGAATAGTACAATTATGTATATACATATATTTACATACCACATATCCTACACATGCTTTTACATACACACACACACACAGATAGATGTGGGATATGATAAAAAGAAAACGTAGGACTTCAAAAACAAAGAACTCTTATTTGTGTTGAATTAATGGTACCATTTTAAATACTCCAGGACCTGACACAGGCTGGATCGGTTACAGCAGTGGTTCCCAAGCTGGGGTCCGGGACACTCCACCCTACAGTAGTGGAGTACTTCATGTCTATCCTGGTAACCTTGGTTCTTCCTGCAACATTTAATGAATAAAATGTGTCTGAGGAACACCTCAGAGCAGATTATTGGTCCCTATTTTTTTTTATAAAAGTAAGGCTTTAACTTTGGCTTCATGGAAGGACAGGACTCCAGAATCCAGTATTAATGGAGAGAATCTCAACAATGGAAGCATAAAACCAGTCTGGTTTCAGCATGGGGTGGGGCAGGGGGTTCATAGCTTATTAGTATTTGTATGAAGGGGGTCCTCAAGGGAAAAAGGTTGGGAACCACTGGATTACAAGATGGGAATTAGTGGGAACAACAGCAGTGGTTTTAGAGAAATTAATTAATTGAGTCACAAAAGTGAGCGGCTGCATCCTGACATAATAAATACACCCTCAGATTATTGAAAGAAAACAAACATGTTTTATGTATTATTTATTCATAGTTTGACATTTTAGACTCATCAGGCTCCATCAGGTTTTGTTTGGATGTGGTTTGATGGTTTCTGGGATTTATTTGACATGAACAAACAACCTCGTCGTTATTAAGCTTTAATGCAAATATTATTGAGCTGTTAATGGTCCCTGCAATGTCCGTTTCTATGAGTCCCTAAAAAGCAATGAATCATAAGCTTAATACAAAATGTGTTTGTATAATTTTTACTCATCGTAAAGAGATGATGCAGAAAATAAGCACGTTTTCAGGACCTTTGAAATATATTTTTAAAAAAAGCAAAGTAAAAATAAACGGAGATGAACCAGAACAGAAGAAGTTTCAGGTTTTACATGTTAAGCTAATAAA
The DNA here is from genome assembly GCA_037177055.1 of Atherinosoma microstoma. Taxonomy (NCBI): domain Eukaryota; kingdom Metazoa; phylum Chordata; class Actinopteri; order Atheriniformes; family Atherinidae; genus Atherinosoma; species Atherinosoma microstoma. The sequence goes on from JBBBVU010000020.1 coordinate 1,500,699, forward strand.
AAAAAACGTAGATTTTTTTCCTCACAGTGACTCTGACTGCAGGACATCTCTGATGTTACATTAAACTCAACCTACAGGAGCCTTCTGGGTCAGCTCATTTAATATTCATGCTCCTACATTTCCAGCAGCCCGTGTTTCTGTACGCGTCAGTCATTCAGCTGCAGATGCACGGACGCAGTCCAGTTGTTGATCTGCTGTTTCTTGGTTTCTATATAGAAAGCACAGTTTGCTTTATTTAAAGAGTTTTTTTCTTTATTTTCCCTACAGCCGGAGCTTTCACGCTTCTCCTCTCGCTTCATAAAACTCATTACAAGTCAAGCAGCAGCAGAGAGTTGCAGTCTTTAAAACTTCTGCTTTTTGCGGAAGGATTTATTTGTTTGAGGACCTTAATTTTAGATGTTAGTGGTTTGAAGTGCTTTTCTGCACATTCAGCTGCTCCGTCAGGAATTGGTGGAGACAAACCACGGCTTATGTACATTTTTTGTATACATTCAAATTCTGTTTTGTGTATTTGTGTTCAGTGTTTTGTTCATTTGTGATGTTTTATAGATTTTATCTGATGTCTAATCCACCACAGCTCCATCCCTGACCATAAAAACTCTAATTTTGTTTAGATGGATGCAAATGTTGCAACCCGCCTGCTATATGTGCAAATATGAGGCTTTATAAGGGGGTAATATGTAAATGGTTGTGTTTACGATGCGCTTTCTCTGACTTTCAAATGTCCTGCTCATACTAGTGTTCATATCCACTGCAAACATTCAATGAACATGTGTGTACATAAATACTCTGCTGGGTGATCATTAAATTCATTATTGTTGCTGACAGGGTACTAATAGAATTATAAAATCAACACCTTCGTGACCACATGTGCTTGTTCACACAACACATCAGTGAGGAAAGAATAAACTTAGAGATTCTGCATCATGTTTCCAGGTTACAGACAAATCAGAGAGGACGGCTCAGTCGCTGGAGCAGCTGACCAATGAGAAGACGGCTCTGGAGACGCAGGTGAGCACAAGGTTTTCATGTTTTTCTAACTGGGAAGTCTCATCCTCCTTATTTACTCCCAGTTTCTTCCTCCTGCTGTTCAGCTCTCTGTCGTCATTAGTTAAATATGCAGCTAACGATGATGGCTGAAGAGTTATTATTAGAAGAAACTGAGTTGTTTCACTAAAGTAGCTTCAGGTTTTTAGCTGGTAATTGCTGCCTGCTGAAATAATATTTTTATTAGCTTTAAGCTTCAGCAAATGAACTCGGTGGAGGAAGAAAATGTCTTTACTGAACATGTGAACCAACATGGTGCCTATCCCATCCAGCTGTGCAGCATTTTCAGGAGAGATCTCTCTATTCACATGGATTTAATTAGCTCTGTGCAGCCACAGCTGTGTGACAGGATATGCACATGTACCTACATCAGCTCAGCCTCAGCAGCCTGCAGGGTTTTCTTTTATATTTACATCAGGATTCCTGCACTGGCGGCTCGTGTTGGGGACAAGTCGGTCCCAGTCATGACATTTAATCAGCCATGCATGAAGTACTGCAGCCTCCGACTCTCTCAGCCTTCTGTAACTTGATGTTTTTATCATTTCCTCTCCTTTGACACACAGCAGTCATAGAGGAGTCGGCCTCTGGCTCTCTGGTGCCCTCTTGCTGGCTTTCTGTTCATTTATCTCCACTCTGTCATGACTGTGACTCCAGATGGTGCTGATACAGAGAATGGATTGGAGACTAGTGCCAGAGATGGAGACTGAGCATAGACGTTATTCTGTTTGATAGTAACTCTGCTATTCCACAGTATAACACTTTATCATGCCCGGTGTTAGTTACAGCTTGCAGGCATAGATCCAACAAGGTGATGGAAACATTCCTCAGAGATGTTGCTCCATATTGACATGATAACATCACACAGTTGCTGCACATCCATGATGAGAATCTCCTGTTCCACCACATCCCAAAGGTGAGATACTGGACTGAGATCTCATTGGAGTACAGTGAATTCATTGTCATGTACAGATGACCTGAGCTTTGTGGCATGGAGCATTATCCTGCTGGAAGTAGCCATCAGAAAATGCTACACTGCAGTAAAGGCGTGTTGGCGGGAGCTTGAGGGTTCTGTGCAGTATCGTAGCTGTTCCCAGGACTGCACTCTTCTGGACGGAGGTCTCTGATGGTGTTCCTGGGTTCACTCCCAGATCATCTTCTGTTGGTCAGCCATCATCAGTTTATCAGTCTAGATCTGGAAGTTCCTCTGGATCTTGGCTCTGACAGCATCTCCCATCATGACCCTGGGACTTCCAGCCCAAACTTGGTACAGATGTGTATGTAGACTCCTCCATCCACCTGGTAATGGAGCTCCATGTATACCTCAACCACATCTGCCACCCCGTTACTTTCCCCAGCCTGAAACTGGGGTCCAGTCAGGTGTGGTAGACCCCGGCCTTCCACGTTATCATGCTTGGGGCCTGTTCTTGTGCGGCCAAATGCTTCAGATGTCCTCAACCTCTTTTGTACGTCTCCTATCCAAAATGACATACCCAAAAATAAGAATATCTTCGCACCTGCAGAATCAGAATATTTTTATTGTTGTTGCAACAAGTACAACAAGATTAGGTGCCTGCCCCATGGAGTTTAAAAAAGGGAAAAATAAAGGATATATATCAAAACGTAGGAAAATAATTTACATTTATATGAACGGGGGTAAAATCCTTCACTACTGTACACTATTGCATGTAAAAGACATTATTGAACATAAAACAAAGGGCTGTGGCATTTAATGCCCTGATGGCTGCAGGATAAAAGTTGCTTTTCAGTCTTTTTGCCCTTGCTCTCATGCTCCTCTGTCTCCTCCCTGATGGCAGTATCTGGAACAAGTTGCGAGTAAGGCGTGAGGAGTCTTTTGAAATGTTTCTGGTTTTTGTGAAGCAAACCGATGATCCTCTGGACGGTCTTTATGATTCTCTGGAGTGTTTTTCTCTGTGCAGCAGGGAAACCATACAAGGGCTGTATGTTCAGTCCTGGTTTCTACAGAAAGCTGAAACACGTGAGATTACTACAGAACTATCAGAATCAAGATGTGTTATTGTATCAGGGTAAATTCACCTGGAACACAGTAGAACATGTAAATGTGATCTCCTGAAGGAAAACCACAAAACAGTAAAAGTAAAACGTGAGTTTCTGTCCCACAGCGATGAGACAGACGTGTCTGTAATCAGCAGAGTGTCTGCTTTCATACGACTCCTTGTTTGTGAGGTTTGCTTGAAGTAGAGAAATTATTGGACAGTGATGTCCTCATGGTTTTCTTAGATTTCCTTGTAACTGCTCGGGGTCTGAACTGTGTTTGGTTTGGATGCCGATGCTTGATAGAGTCTTTTAGCTGAGTTTCTCCTTGTCATGTTGCTATGCTACATGTTGCTTCCTGGTGTCTGCAAACATCTTCTGTACTTCAAATATCTCATGCTGCCCCCGGCACCGGGGGCTCTCACGACCAAGAGGGTTCATCCTGTGTAACTTAGTCTTGTAAAACATCTATTTGTGGCTTACAGGTGTTATTTTAAAGTTTCAGTATTAGTCATTTTGGTGTTGCATAACTTCATTATTTTAATCTGCATCCACAGTAAATACCTCCCACACAGTCACAACTTCATTCAGCTGCTGGTTGTGTCAGATTGTAATCTTTCATCGCTCAGTGACTTTTCATTAGCACATAAATCTGTGATAAACTGAGACTAACAGAACCACAGGATACCAAAGCACACCGCTGAGCTATGATGACATCTGGGACGTTGCTCCACCGGATGCATCAGGCAGCAAACTCACTGACACCAAAAAGAAAAATCAATAGATGCACGTGGAAGTTGAGCTGTGTTTGACATCTGTGCACAAACGTTAAAACAACAACATGAGCTTGTATGTAGTCGGCAGATTCTGTCCGTGTTACTCTTGGAAAGTTGCGTTTAAAGTGCTTCTGGCTATAGGAAAAGCAGCGATCCAGAGAATTATTCTGCAGGAATGCTCTGACATCTGCCTCTTCTCTCCACCGGCCCTGATGATGATGAGGATGTGATGTAATCCTGCACATGTCAGAGAGCTGCTGCTGCATCTGTGTGTTGAACAGAACGTTGCTGTAATCACAGCTGACCCGGGAGTGCTCCGTCGTACGTTGGGTCCTCAGACACCCGTTTCACCATTTGTCAAAAAAAATGCTGCTTTAACTAAAAATGTCATGTTTTGGTTTGTTTATTTCTGTTGTTGTCCTGGTTTTCTGTCTTTTTGAAGATAGAAAACAACGTAATTTGTGTGAACGTTCCTGTTTCTGGAGGGATGTTGGAGGAAAAGAGGGAGCATGAACAACTGTTTGTGTTGTGGTCTTCATGTAGGTCTCTATTTGTTTACTTTTCCTCTTAGTGTTTAATTTACTGGTTGACTTTGAAAACTGTGGAAAAGAGTTAGAAAATAAATCTCAACGCTTTCTTTGACTGAAATCCACAGACTGCTGCTGCCTCACCCGGGTCTAACGCCACCATTTTACTTATTTACATGAATTCTTTCTATTATTTCTTTTCAACACTAAAGAAACAAGAATACAGCTATTTAAATAACACTTTAAAGAATAAATATCTTCACATTAAGTGTTTATATAGCAACAAAATAGAAAATTAACCATTTGAGGTTTGTTCATGTTAAGGTCAGCCACTGAGTTTTCTCCTCATTAAGCAGCTTGTTTTCAGCCTGCTTGTTCCAGGAAGAACATTTCTGTTTATTTTCTTTCAGAATACAGGGGAACATTTTATAAATGATTCCTTTAAAATCATATTTTTTCAGAAAGATGCAGTAAGCTTGTCGTGCCACTTGGGATGCTGGGATACTTTCTGACCAGGAGTAGACTCGATGCCGGAGTTTGACACAACTCAAGATAGAAATGCAGTTTATTTTTGACAAAAAGGACCAAACATGGTGGTTGAAGACGGTTTTTATGTTGGAGCAACACTACATACATTTCTAACCTTGAAACTCAGTGTTTCTGACTCGTTTTATTATATACATCCCTGGAGTTATCGTTGTCCTGGAGGCTGAGAAACCACTCTTCACTACTTATTCTTCCAGCCCTGAGCATCAGGTTACAGAAGTGTTTTATCCTTATGGCTCTGCATCTTACACTAGAACTGGATACCAACACAGTGGTCATATTTTTTAACGCGCAACAAAACTGATTCATTAAAGAAATGCAGGAAGAGATTATTGGAGGAAGAGAGAAAAAAGAGAAAAAGTGACAGAGCAGGAGAGAAGACAAGAGACTTTTACTGGCAAGAGAGATCTCAGAGAAGAGACAGGATGAATTTATGTGTTGGATTAACTGTCGTTGGGGAACGACACAGTGAGAAAATCTGCCACAGTTCAATAATGGGGCTTTTTTTTTTTTTTAAAAGGAGAAAAATAAATCCAAACAACACTGGTAATATAGCGGGCTTATTAAAACAAGGGAAAGGCCAAAAACTAGGAGCAGGCGAGGATCTCACACGAAGCATTTATTTTATTTTAGCTTTTCTTTGTTTTATTTATTTATTTATGTATGTATTTATCTATCTATTTATTCAGGCACAGGAAAGCTCCTAATGGATTGAAAGATAAAGTATTTCAGTGGCAGACACATGAGCTGTTCGAAATATTAAGAATTTATTCACAATGATATAAAAACAAATGAACACAGGGAAAAATTACAAAAGAAAAAGACTGAAATAAAGTAAAATACAAAAATTAATAAATAAATAATTTGTTCCTGAATTGGAATAAGTGGTTTAGAAAAATGGATGGATGACATGTAATAGATAAAGATGAATAATATAAAAATGAAAACATAAATAAGAGTAAATAAAAGCAATAAATTAATAAAATAAATTAATTAGATGTAAAGAAAAAGAATCAGAAGTGGTTTGTTAAAACAGGAAGTACCGGAGCTTTCCCCAACCAGCTTCCCTTAAAGTCACGATGCTCTCCTCCAAGGTCAAGGGAGGAGTGTAGACGGAGGAAGGAAGGGTGAAGGCTGCGGTGTGATGAATTATTTCTAACAATCAGTTCACTTCCAAAACAATTACAAAAAAACTAGAAGTTTCATTTGTCGTCATGTTTCCTTGTTTATCAGGAACTTAAAGGTGTGTCTGCAGCAGCAAAACTTCCTTCTTACTTCCTCTTTGATTTCCTTAGTTCAGGATCTCCCACATCTGGCTGGTTCCAGCTTTACTTGGTTCCTACAGATGACAGCATCTCTGAGAAGTGCAGAAATCCACCGTGAAATTCTGAGGAGTGTGTTCATGCTGCAGGGAGGTGGGGGTGAGGAACGGGGAGGAGCCTAATCAGGCTTACATAATGGACGGCTTCTTTAACCCGACTGTGAGAGAAGAGGGGAGGGAGGCTGCTCTTCATTTCCCCCCTCACAGCCCAATACGGCAGGAGATGAGAGCTGATGCTTTATTGATGCTGCGGGTCACAGATAGAGCGGAGGCAGAGGAACAACACTGCTGCTGTTCAGCAGGAGTAAAGATCCAGCAGTAGTTTGCGGTGTGGGTATGGACATAGCTGCTCTGCACCAGGGTTACTCCAGCAGCATCTGCTCACCTCGCTACCAGGTAGGACTGTCAGCAGGTCAATGATATAGGGTAAAGATTGAACTGTGCATCACTTGGATGATTGTGTTTGCGTGCATTCATTCATGTTTACGTGCCTGCTGTGTTCACCAGACCTTACTTTTGGCATCCAGAACACAGCTGATGTCACGCTTCGCAGCATGTTAAAGTGTAAACAGAAGCTTCCATGAGAGCTGCTTTATTTCACCTGAGGAAGTCTGCAGCAAACACAGTGATTTCAAAGACATTCGTGTTAATTAGTTATCGTCCGTTAATGTTTTAGAGCTGCAGATTTCCAGCGCTGCAGAGTTCTAGGCGTACTATGAGGTGACGGGAGCCGTTTCATAATAAGTTTGGAGTCCCAGAAGTCTGATTCAGACCAAAAACTAGAAGTTTGTTTGTAGCTGAAGTGGAAGTATCGAAGGTTTCTGGGCTTTTTATTTCACCTTTAGTTCTTATTATTATTAGTGACAAAGAGTTCTGCCTTAACATCAGCTTTTCTGTTGATGAACATGCTGGATTTTTTATTCTTATGTTGAATCTGGGTAATACCTCTAAACATTAAGAATCATTTTGACCTGCAAATATTTTTATGATTCCTTAAAAGTGTAATCAGGTTCAGGAACTAGATGGTTCCTGGTTCCCCTTTCTGTTCAGTAATGGGTCAGATTCATGCTTGTGGTAGGAAGGACTCAGCGTTTTCCTTTTCTGTAGGCAAAATTAGCAACTTGCTGACATTTTATAAGATAATCTGACAATGAAAGAAACTAGAAGTATGATATAATCTGTGTTTATGTCTGATTTATTAGCCATGTTTGTCATGAATCAGCACTATAAATAAAGTTAATATCCACCTGAAAATCCACCTGAATCCCACCTACAGCAGCTGCTATCCAGACCTCTTTTCCCCATGCTGCATGCTGGGACGGGAGCGCCTCCCATTTCTTCCATTTACAGCCATCGTTGCTGCTTAGATTTGGTTTTGTTTGGCTGAAAAGAAGAGATGGATAAAGGAACATGGATCTCAGCAGGAGGATCTGAATCACTGCTTCATTAAGATCTGATCATTAACAAGCTGGTGAAGCAGACCTCCTACAGGCCATTGTCTGTTTTCTATCAGTGATTGTGGGCATTAGTTTTTGAGTCAGAAGCTGTAATGGCAGCATGGGCAGGCGTTAACCTACATCACAACCCGGTGGTCATGTGACCATGAACAAATAAACCTCACATCATACCAGCATCGGTGTTGAAATGTGCAACTTGTTCTCATAGTTTGAGGTTTCCTCCATCATTAAATGATCTGAACACATCGTGGAATATTTGGAAGGACTCCAAGGTTTCTCGTCAGCTTCGATGAAACAACCAACCACAACTTTTCACCAGATTTAAATGATTCTTTAGGAAAAACAAAGAAAAGTTTACGAGGATCGACGCTGAAAATCCAACGGTGTTACGCTTTAGCATCCTTTAGTTTTCACCAGAAAGACCCGGATGTTCCCAGATGTTTGTGCCTGGAGAGAATCCTTTAAAAAAATCTTGGATCCAGACGGCGATCACTTGTTCCTCAATCCATTTCAGAGATTTCCTGAAAATCTTAATGGTTAATATTTGTTTTTGAGGATTAGAAATGGACTGGGATGTAATTTCAGAGGCTGATTCTGCAGTTTGAGCACTCTAACATGCTGATTTCTCTAAGTTGAAAATAAAATGTTCTATAATTTATCCCTCTGTAGTCATATATATTTTATCATATTGTTAAACCTATCTGGTATATTCATAGTCATGTATGACATAAGGTTAGAATAATTTCACATCTATCCCCCAAATAAGAAGCCACAGCCCTCTGCCTCTACTGTTTACATATCTGTGTGCAGTAACGTCTGATCAGATCAGGTTTCTGGAACATTCTGCTAAACTGGAGCTGCTCAACTGTTTCTCACGTTCGTGCAACAATGACAATAAAGTTTCTGTTGTTACTGAAGCCAGTGGGCGGAGCCAAACCAATTCCTGCTCTTCAAAGTCAACGTAGTTTCCGTGTTGTTCCGACAATTTATATAATGGAATAAAAGGATGTGCTGAACATTTATCCAGACAAAACCAAAACAGAAAGAAATATTTCTCCAAAGGGTCCAAAACCTGGTATTGAGGTTAAATATGTCTCCACTCCCAGGAAACCATGCAATAGTAAAAGGTTAGGGTGGAATGTCTTCCTCATTTTACCTCAATAAAGCCTAAACAACATTTAAGATTCTCCTTTGTGTCATAGTTTAATCATACGAATATCATTCAGAACGACTCTCTGCTGTCATCAACATCTAAACAGATCTTATTATTCATGCAACGAACGTCTTCCAGGATCCTGAGAATCGCTACATGCTTCAACGTTTTCCAGGATCCAGATATAAATTAGTAGATAAATTAAATAGAAACAGTATGTGAACTCTCCTTCTATTGATGTAAACAGTTCACAAATTAACCTTCTAACAGCCTCTGCATGCTTCCAGTTAAAGGAAAAAAATTAACTGTACCGACAACTAGGCCTGTTGCAGTAAGTCAATTAATCGCAAGGTAAGAAAAAATATAAATAAGTTTGCCGGCCACAATAACTTTTTCCCTCTCTGTCTCCTTGAAAATTGGTCTCTCATGTCACACACGGTATATTTTTGTTGCCACCTTGTTGTTTACAGAGGTACTAACTGGCCGTTATGCTGGTTTTCCCGGTCTGAGCCGCATGTGTAATATTTTTTTGAAGGACAATTTTATTTACAGAGACTTCATTATCTATCATATTGATTGTTTTTGGTTTTCATTCATTGTTAATGAGACAAAGAGTCGCTTCTATTTATTGTTTTTGTTTTAATTAATTAAAATTTCTTCCAGTTCCAGTGAAAATGTTTTTTATAAATAAAAATTTATTGATCTTTGAAAGGATGTACTCGCATTTTATTAGTTGAGAATAGTCTCAAAAAGACGACATTATCTCTTATCTCTACGTGAAGCGTGTTAAAGATCCCTCGTCCCCTCTGGAGATAACGGGTAAAGACTATGACTGAACATTTAAACAGAGTTATAACTGGACGTTCTCCCTCCGTCTGTCTGCCCTCTCCAGCTGGAGGCTTTGAAGCAGCAGAACTCCAAATACCAGGAGGAGCTGAGCCTGTCGAAGGAGCGGAGCGGCTCAGAGAGCCAGCGGATCCAAGTCCTCTGCAAGGAAATGTAAGTGCTCTGGATTACTGATGTGTTTTTTCCTGCCTCCTGTAGAGGTGACCCGGGTTCGTTACACCGGTGTTGCTTAACTCCTGATTAAAATTCCAGTCTGCATTTAAAGGCCTAAAGAAATCTGCAGCTGAATTTCAGAAAGCAGCACAAACACATAAAAACATCTTAAGTGTTATAAATGCTTCTCCATCTGGGGAGTCCCCAGAGAGATGCTGTAAACTGTTACGTAAAAGCCATAATTAGCCAGAGCGTGCCATTAGGTGATTGTGGTTGTGATGATGGAGCGGGGTACAATGGACTGTACTCATTATCACAGTCAGGTAAATAAATAATTTCCCACAGTGACGAATGTTGTGCTCAGATTCTGAAGCTCTAGTGCAACACAGTGTTTTATAGACCATATTATCCACCTTTGAGATGAAAGACGTCATCGTCATCTGCATCCCAAGCATGCAGGTACCATGTGAAAGCTTTCAGTGTGGTATGATAATGATTATAATTATTATTATTAGAATAATTATAATAATAATCAAGCAGACTGAATGTACCCGATTACATAACTGATGAATTGCGTCATCAAAGATCTTTTCCGTTGCATGAAATATGATTATTATAGTCTGTGGAAATGAATGAAATCTGAGGACCTCATCATAAAGTTGTAATATTACAAGTTTTTTTGTTTCTGTTTTTTACCTCGAGGAACCGTGTCGCTTTGGGAGGTCAGATTAGTTTAATAAACATCTGTAGATGTGATATTATTCCTCATATACCACAGCCCTGAACTCCTCTGGTTTATTAATCATGTCCAGATGCTAATGATAATTATAGTAATAATATGATGATGATGCTGTTCTAAAACTAGTTAGATCTGATTACCCAGTATGATTTAATACATAAAAGTAGTGTAATGTGGTTCTTTCATTTAAAAAACTCAAACATTAACTTTTTTTCTTGATAAATTCATACTTTTCATCTTATAAATTATGTTTTTGTCCCCTCCACTGGAACATTAAAATGTGCGTGCTGTCGTTCTTCTGCATCAGACTTGACTAAGAAATGGGAAATCCTCAAAGATCATGGCGGATGGAAAAGGGAAAACATTGTAAAATATCCCAGAAGTCTGAATACTTCGTCTTCGTCTACCACGTATTCCACACGGTCGGCATGGAAACGAACGTATCAGCATCAGATCTCTGAAGCTTATTCCAGATTGTTGCTGAATAATTTTAGCTTGTGTTTAGTTTTTACGTGCTCTCCAGCCCGACGCCGAGTTCTATTTATAGACCTCGTGCTTGTGTGAAGCTGTCATGTGCCTTCGTATGTGAGTGTGCACACGTGTGTTTTTCTGAGTCTTTGCGTCATCTGGCCACCCCCTCCGCACACACACACACCCTCTCTGAGTCATGAAAGCTCTGACGTCAGAGCTCACATGTGTCCAACTGGCTGAATTATGTAGTAATGATTTAATATGTCATTAATTCCTGGAGGAGGAGGACCGGGTGGAGTCTGAATACCGACAGACAAGCTGAGAAAGACGCAGCATCTTCCCGGCTGCTGCTTTCTGGCTCTGAATAATTAAAATATGCCTAAATGGACGAGTCATGTTAAAAATGCTGTTGCTGTGTCCCACCCTCCTCCTCCTCCTCCTCCATCCTGTCCTGTACCAACAATGTGTTCCTCCATCCTTGCTCTTTCTGCTGCTGTTATGTAATCACTCCTCTCCTCCTCGGACCGCCTGGCTCCAACATGGCCTCCTCCCTGCCTGTGACATCAGAATGTCTGAAACAATGTGGCTTTGTGTTTTCCTAAAAGACAGCAGCTGGAAGCAGCTCACATGTGTGCTTTGCTTTGTGTGTTTTTGGTGCTTCCATAGGTCAAATCCAGACTGGCTTTCACAGTCTTGTCTACTCCAGCTCCATAAAGAATGTGTAAAGAGTAACTTGGCAGGGTGCTGCTGTAATAATGGAGGATTTATTTTTTTTGCATTGACAAGAGTCAGGGCGTCATCTGTTGGTGGATCATGTAGCTCAGAACATCAAGAGGCTGATCTAACTGAAAGTAACCAGGATTGAGGATCCTTGCTAGAGGGCACATGCAGCTAAAAATTAGTTGAGCCTGACCTACTTTATGTTCTCGTTCACATCGCTGCAGTCTAACATGTCTCAGGTGTCGATGTAGAATCCCTGAATGTCTATTCAGCATCCATTGGCGCTGACGTCAACACACCCAGACGGGGAGGATGATGAGGTTGTTGGTTCTGAGCTTCCTACCAGTTAGTTTTACAACCTTTAGCACGAGGACAGCGCTTGATTGTGCACCGCCACGTCAGCTGATGTGCAGGTGCTGCAGACAGTGCAGGGTTTTGTATTCGGTGGAGTCAGACCCACTCAGCTGAATTACCCCGAACATTTATGTATGCGTCATGTTCCATAAGTAAAACTAAGCATCTCCATGTTGTTATTAAAGATATTAGCATAAGTATACTGTACGTGGAGACCGATGACTGTGTCCTTGATGATGTGGAGTTTATAGTGATGCCACCACTATAATAGACTCTATAAGATCCACCTTCCAGACCCCCTTTCTAGTTCTTCTGGTTTCATAAATCCAACAAGGTGATGGAAACATTCCTCAGATTGCTGCAGATGTGTTGGCTCATCATTGATGTGCAACACTACTCAGGTAGGCTGTGCTGGTTAAACCATGAAAATCTCCCCTCCACCGTTCCACCAGCAGCAGCCTGAAGCGTTGATCCAAGGCGGGATGGATCCATGCTTTCATGATGTTTCCATCAAATTCTGACCCTTCTGAGACTCATCAGACCAGGTGTGTTTTGTAGCCTCTGTTTCCTGTTTTTAGCTGCTCTTCCTGTCATCTCCAACCAGTCTGCCCATTCTCCTCTGGGGGGGGGGTGTCCCAAGGTGTTCCCAGACCAGTTGAGAGACCTAGTCCCTCGAGTATGTCTTGGGTCCTCCCCAGGGTCTCTTACTGGGACGTGCCTGGAACACCTCCCAGATGCCCGAGCCACCTCATCTGGCTCCTTTCCATATGGAGGAGCAGTAGCTCTACACTGAGCCCCTCCCGGATGACCGAGCTTCTCACCTGATCTCTAAGAGACAGACCAGACACCCTGAGTCTGTATACAATATGCATGTATTGACTTTCTGTAATGAATGGTGGTCTGTTTCTCTGTGTTGGCCCTGTGATGGACTGGCGACCTGTCCAGGGTGTACCCTGCCTCTCGCCTGATAATTGCTGGGACAGGCTCCAGCCCACCCTCGACCCTGAATTGGACTAAGCGGTACAGAAAATGAATGAGAAATGAATAACTTTCTGTTGTGAAGACCACAAAGGTCTGTTTAATCTAAGCGTGGCCTTCTGCCTGAGACCACGAGGGTCTGCCGTGCTCACCAGGTGCACATTTATCCTGTGACATGTTCACAGTCCTGATTATAACGAGCTGCTTCATGGCTTCAAAGATCTTTCAGTTCAAATGCACCAAAGCAGCCGGAGTTTTATGATCATCCGTGTGTGTTTATGTGCTGACATGAGGGGTAAAAACATTCACTACAGTAACAGAAATCTATTGACATCACAGATCATCAGATACCCAGGTCCTTGAAGTCTAGCTGGAGCTGTGTGAGTGTTTGCTGCATCCTCAGACACACATGAATATTTGTAGAAACTATTCAGTAGACACGAGTTTAGTTGTAGCAGCTGTGTTGTATTTGTAAATCTAATCAGTGGAGATGTGTTGATTCTGCCAGAGCAGTGATGCTTCATCTGGAAAGTCTTCATACAGAATGAAGATAATAAGTATTCTCTCCCTCCTCTGTCCTGCCAGCTGCCTGTTGGCAGGACAGAGGAAGCTGCAGAGGCATGATGAATGTGATTATACAGCGTTTCACCCAGATGGTGTTTCGGACCGGGTTATTAGTCACACGTAGACTCAGAGCTCTTCCTTTGACACAAATCCTGAGACTGACCCTCATGGAGCTGAGCTTAATATCCTCAGAAAATCGGTTGGTTCCAGCTTCCAAAAATATCCAGACTCATAAATTCCCAGAAAAAACGGCCTTTTCAACTTGTTTCTCAGTTTACACCAATAACAACATCCACTTTGTGTTATCTGATGATGGTTCGAGTTCCCAGGTCTAGTTTTATGTTACTTAAAATGAGCCTGATTGGGAACATACTGACTCTTCTTTTCTCATGTTGTCCATGGGGTTGAGTGTAAACAACAGAGTTTCAGGTTCGACCAGCCTTTACAGGAACAAAAAAAAGGTTCACTGGGCTAAGTTCACACACTTAATCCCCTAAAAACTCACTAATGTTCCTCAAATTTAAGCATCAGAAAAACCCTCTCCATAAAGTGGCTCATCTGTGACTCCCGACCTTTTCTGTGAGGTGTATAGGGATTCACCTTCATCTCCAGTTAATACGCTGAGGTATTTCAGCTGAACATCGTGTAAACAATAAATCATAGTGAAGAAGATGAAGCTAAATTAGACAAGGTCGCATGTACAGGATGAAGTACAGGATGGTCATATTTGTACTTTCCAGTGCTTTCAACCATTTAAAAAAGTATTAACTGGATTATTTCACAGGGTCAATGTCCCATAGGTTAGACCCATATTCTCTCTGGTATCTTTAATGGGACATTATCATGTCTTCAGATAAACTGAATCTCCTTCCACTGGTTCATTGCAGCATGTGTGGATCAGCTGGATAGACCCCAGGTTCGGTTCCTCCAGTGTTCTACGTGGAACATACAGGCTGTCAGACTTCATGTATTAAGATGGTGTTCAAAGCAGAAACCCTCTGCTTCGGTGTGGATTTTTCTCATGATAAAAACATTTTAAGAACATGTAAACGTGATTGAATAAACTATTTATCAGAGAGACTTTAAAAAAAAAAAAAAGTTTCATGCGCTGTCCATGGTCCTGAACTGTGAAAAACATGTTAATGTGAGAACTGCGGCATCAGGAAACTCATGTGGAGAGTCTAACTGAGCAGAAAGTTCACACCTATGAGCTGTAATATTCCTGCATGTTAGGAGGAGCAGCCTGTAGTGATGGTGTGATAAGCCTCTGTTAATTTGTCGAGTCTTTCTGGCCAACTGCATGGTCAGATGATTCATACCTCGAAGCCTCGTTTAATTGCTAATTTAATAGACTGTAAAACAAAATATGGACGAACCCTCCGCCACGTGACCCGTAGGTTTCTGAAGAGCTGAAAAGAGGCTAGGTGGGAGGTTTGTTGGCAGCGTCACGAGTCTTGTGAATCCCGGAAACTACAAAAATGGGCGATGAGGAGGTGCTGAGAGGGGGGTTGTGAGCGTGGGAACGGAGGATTGACACCCATCAAACTCTGAGCCGCCAGTAGCTACGAGCTAACAAAGCTAACCAGCTAACGGAGGTAGGCGGGCTAAAGCTAAGGCGCGCTGTTAGCCACCTTGTGCTACACTCTGCCTCATTTTGCCGGATATCTGGCATCTGTCAATCAAAAGGACACGCCCCTAATTATGAAGAATTTCCAGATTAAATAACATCTAAACAGATGAGTTATAAATAAATTCCCTCCCTCCACAGTTGTCATGAAGGTAAACTTGACCTATTAAACCTAAAATGTTTTTTTGTACCAGGCTGTAAACATGTTTAATTCTGCCTTGAAGTTGGCCTTTTTAACATGGAAGTCTATGGGGATTGACTCTGTTTTGGAGCCAGCACCTAGTGGAGGAAGGGGGAACTGTTATTTTTCACACTTCCACATAGGCTTCACGTTTCTAAGCCTGAGGTTGCGACTTGGATAATTTAGAAGTTCTGCCACCTGCTGGTCAGCTGATGTACAGCAGGCTGTAATATTACATGTGAGCTACATACCAGTGGATCTGGAAGCACAATAATCCCGGTGTTATATCAGAATCCTCATATCAAGCTTTGTATCTGTGCTGACTGTGGTGTGTCCATAAAGTATCATGGTATATAAATCTAGTATGTTAATAAAGTTACAGTTTTATATGTAGTCAATTTATTTATTTTTGGGAGGAAATGTGTCAAAATGCTCCCAAACTGCAGATGTCCTTCGCTTTTTTTGATGGCTCCCCTTTTTGAGTCAGAACTGTCAGTCAATATCCTGCACGTAATAATCTGGACCTCAGATCCCGCAGAACATTTCCAGTATTTCTCACGGCTTTTTAAGCAACTCGAATCGGGCAGTCATGTGAATTCTGAGAAACAGCCTCTTGTTTGTCTTTGGTCGCGTGATGTTCAGAAAAACAATAAAGGTCTGGACACAGCTTTGTATGGACACACCCCCTCTACTCCACACAGGCTTTCGGGGGCCTCAGTGTCAGACGTATCACTAGTGGTCTGCACCTGAACATCAACCAGCATGACCTCTGTCCTATGTTGCTGCTCTTATCAGATTTATTTATTAAAATGAACCGGTTATGTTTGTCAGATTATTTTATTACCTTTCTGTGTGTTTAAGTGCGAGTGTGTTGATTTATTTCACACTAATTAGCATGTATTGTCCTCATCTCTTCATCACAGATGAGGAGTTATAGCAAACAGGAGATCGACTAACGTGTTAAATAGCTCTGAGTATTAGTGCAGGCTGGTTGGGGGGTCCGCCTCCTGTTGTCAGGAAGAACAACACTCACAGAAACCTGAACACGATCCCCTCTCCACACGTCTCTGATGCACGAACTGTAGATTTTATTCAACGTAAATAACCCTCATGATGAATCTGCTGGAGAGACATGAGATATGACGAGCATTTAGCTTGATGTGTATTTTTATTTTAGAGTCATTAACAGATTTTCTCTCCTTTCTCTGTGTTTCCTCCCAGTGAGGAGCTGAAGCTGGCCTCCCAGAAGTCTCAGCGTTTTGACGAGGTATTGACCTTTCCTGATTTGATGTTACATAAACTTTATCCTGTTTTAGTCGTGGGTTTGTTAAGCCAGTCCACAAATGGTGGCATGGAGCAGTCTGAGCTCCTGCTGGGACTAAACTCTCCAGGCTCAGAGGGCTTTAGTCTATTTAAACACTTCTATACTCGTGTGTTTGCTTCGCAGCACAATGAAGACCGCAACAGTCAGCAGCCAGACATGAAGACCAGGTAAGAGGCTGAGGAGGCTCTGCTTTACATGCTTGATGATTTTTTAGATTAGGAAAATATGACATTTAGTAACTGATTATTAGCAGATGACTCTGATTCAGTAACTTTTTTTTAATGAACATTGAAAAAAAAATTAAGTTAAAGGTCCTTAAATGTTTTGTTTCCCCTGTGAAACTATAAAAACTCCAGGAATACTTCTAAACCTGCAGATTTCATGAGATTTATACCTTTATTTCCTCGTGTAATAGACCCCGTAGCTGATCAGCTGTTAAACAGCAGCCAGTTAACCCACCACCACTGCAGTTCTGTTGTCTTATTAGAAAACATTTTGACATATAAACACTAGAAATTCTCTCATAAAACAAGAACAGAAGAAGCAGTATTTATTTAGAGCTTATTATGTTGCTTTATATTTGTAACTATGGCTCTTAACTATTATCATCTATGTGTCTACATGTTTAATAAGCAAGGCTGGTTAAAGTTCAGGTTTGCAGTGCATGTGTGTAAATGTGGTTATAAAGTGTTTATGCTGTGTATCATCCGCATACGTTCAGATTTAACAGAGTGCTTTTGTTTTAAAGAAAAAGTGGTTGCAGGTTTAGACTGCGGGGGGAAAGGAGACACTAAGTCTTTTTCTAAGCCTGGGAATAAAAGTGACGATGGCTTCTGTGCTAGAAACAGAAACTTCTGCTCGGTAATCAGGTTTAAAACATCTCGCCGCCTCCACGCTTGAGTTGAAAGTGTTTGATAAAAGTGGGGGTGATGGAGGACTGAGGCAGGATGACAGTGAAGGGTTTAAAGCATGTGGTGTAGATGAGAGCGACACAGCTGAAGTCGAAGGGATTGAAGATGAGCCGGCGCCTCTGAGGGAAATGAAGAGGTTGTGTTGCTACAATCAGAGCAGAAATAACAGCTTATTCATAGAATAGATCAAATATGAAAAGTTCAAGCATTTTATTTATAATCTTTTATCATGTTTTCAAAAAAAAACAGAGAAACCATCAGTAATGAAGACGTGGAGGGAGACGTAAACTTCCAGAAATCTACCGGAGCTCTGATTTCAGACAAAGACCGGGAATTAGAAATCCTGAGGAATGAGGTACTGAAAGCTCTCTCATTGTTCCCGGGAGTCTCTCCCTTCATCCTGATTAATCTCCGTGTGTCTTCCACGTGGCTGCAGATCGCAGTGCTGCGGGGAGAAAACGCCACGGCCAAGGCGCTGCAGACCGCCGTGGAGACGCTGCAGAGGGACAAAGATCAGCTGCTGAGTCAGGTTCACAATCTGGAGCAGAGGCTGATGGGAACTCAGGACCCAGAGGGAGAAGATCGGGAGGCTCCGCCCTCAGGTCAGGAGATGTTTCTCACACAGCAGATGAAACGTGTTTGTTGGCTTGCTCTCTGATTGATGCCGCCATCGTGCAGGAGATGCAGCTCTGGAGCAGCTGAGGGAGGAGAAGGAGTTCGCTGAAGGACAGGTGAGACCCTACGGATTGGTTTCAACCTGCTGACATCAGCAGACTCATCTCAGGTGTGTCATCTAAGTGACGGTGTGTGTGTTTGACTCCATCAGATCAACTTCCTGAACAGCGTCATCGTGGACCTGCAGCGGAAGAACGAAGAGCTGAAGATCAAGCTGAAGAAGCTGGCTCTGGCTGAGTTCAACGGCAACGACGGGACAGATGGGTAAAAATAATCTAAACAATGTAAACCAGCCAGATACCAAACACTCAGGGTCTTTGTCTCACCCCAAACCTTTTTAAATTGGCCTTTAACTTTCATTTCAAGGTGTTTTTCTTATTTAATCTGGTCTCATCTTGTTTTTGACTTCACGTCTGATCTGGATCATTAAATTTTTCCCAAACAGTTTTTTTTTTTGAGCAAAGATGAAGTGAGAAACGGAGCGTACAGCAGTGAGATCTGCTGAGTCATGTTATGTCCTCGTTCCCTGACTGGGTCCGGCACATGCAGGATTCTTTCCTACACGCTGCCTGTCCATGAATGATGATAGTGTGCTGATGGGGAAGGAATCTGCTGCCTCTGGCTCCTCCTGGTGTTTCTAATTTGATTTTCAAGAATTCACCGTGCTGGCGTCAAAACAACCAAACGTCTTTAGAGACATTCTGGACCAGAGTCTGCATTTACACTCACCGTCCACGTTATCAGCTCCACCTTTTAGTACCGGGTCTACTGTGGAGGCCGTTGGAGTACAGTGAACTCATTGATCTGAGCTTTGTGACATGGTGCATCATCCTGCTGGAAGTAG
>JBBBVU010000020.1:1520373-1535988 GCA_037177055.1 Atherinosoma microstoma
ATAAATACTCAGACCAACAACCAGAAATCTCCTTTCTTCCTCATTCTGATGCTCAGGTTGAACTTCATCATGTCTACGTGACTAGATGCTGCCATGTGATTGGCTGATTAGATATTTGTGTTAACAGGAAGTTGAACAGGTGGAGCTGATAAAGTGGACGGCACGTGTATTGTAAAAATGGCACAACGGTCTCATAAACAGCTTTTATTTATATCATGTGAACTGATCAGGGAATTAGAAAATAAAAGAAAGTCACAGGAGACGTGGTTCAAGAACAAAAACAGTCATGTTTGTTGTTTTGGGTGTTTTTATGGGATCTGTTGAAAAAAGATAAGAAAGAAAAACTGGCTTTATGTGTCTGCTTTCTCTCTATCTCATAGGTTTGAGGAAGGCGTGTTGAGGAAAGAAAAGAAGGCGACTCCCCGTCTGTTCTGCGACATCTGCGACTGCTTTGACCTCCATGACACAGAAGACTGCCCCACTCAGGCTCAGAGCCCGGACTCGGTACCTCACAGCACGTACCACGGCAACCCGGCTGACGAGAGGCCCTACTGCGACATCTGCGAGGCTTTTGGACACGCCACAGAGTCGTGCAATGATGATCAGACCTTCTAAAGCATTTCAGTCCCTTCTCTCTCTCCTCTTTCCTCTCCCCAGATGCATCCCCCCCCCCTCCAGCCCGACATCCCTGAGGCCCACAGAGTTTTCCATAATGTATTTTTATACCGTATTTATGCATATCACCAGTAGCTACTGTCGTGATCTAAACCTTTCTCTCAAGAAGAACTGTTCTGATTATAACGCAGAATACTCGTCCAAATATGCCGCTTTGGTGCAATATTGATGTTTTTAACAACCAGTCTGTCCTCTGCACTCGTAGCTTTTAACGTGTTTGGTTTGTTTCTGAAATGAGCACATGTGATGTTCCACACGTCCTGTTTCCGGGCTGTATTTGTTGTTGGCAACAAAGTGATGCAATTACCGTAAGCACAGTTCAAACTGAAGGGATATTTACTCTCTCCACCTCTACACTCTTCTTCACCATCACATTTCCTCAGTCTGGAAACCAGTCAGGGTGATGCTACAACAAAATACCAGCAGATTCTGTTCAGCAACGTTTCGGAAGACCTTGTTCCAGTGTGTCAACTTAGTGACCCTAACACTCATATCGAAGGAGAACATCCTATTTGTATAAAGTGATAAAACCTTGTCTTTTAAAACGAGTGAAGTTCATTCTAGAAATAAAACCTTGGAAATTGTAGTTCGATGAAGCTGAAGACGAAGCTCACAGGCCGACCTCTTGTTTAAAACAGCT
Source organism: Atherinosoma microstoma (assembly GCA_037177055.1). NCBI lineage: Eukaryota > Metazoa > Chordata > Actinopteri > Atheriniformes > Atherinidae > Atherinosoma > Atherinosoma microstoma. The sequence goes on from JBBBVU010000020.1 coordinate 1,521,689, forward strand.
TTTCCTTCTAATTTAATATCTGCTCTGAAGCTTTTTGTCGTTATCAGATGGTAAAAATCTACAGAAGCTCTCGCTGTAAATGTTCTGCAGCATCAAAAACACCATATTTTGCCATTTGTTTGATCAGCTACTGTTTCCAGGGTCAGGGGTCCTTCCACACCTTGATACCCTGAAACTGCCGCTTAGATTAATGAGGATCTGACGTATTTGATAATGAAACTATTTTATTTTGTTATTTATTGTCTTAACTTTTACTAGCCAGTGATTGTTTTTTACAGGGAAATAAGCTAGCACTGATTCAAAGAGTATAGTCTGTAGTGGGACTGCTGTAGTGTAGGTGACAGGAAGTCACCCAGATTAAACTATAGGAGCCGCTACTAACTTAATTTTGCACTTCCCACTTTAAAGCTTCAACATTCAAGAAACGTAGAATAACTTTGTGATAATGAAGTTGTTTAAAAGTTATTTTGTTAAGATTTTATACTGCCCTCCAAACTTAAGGTTTGACATTTCGACAATTGTGCTTCTTGAGAGTTACTCTTAATCTAAATATAAGTTTTGTGATTCAGGTGGAAAGTCAGATAAATAATTACCGGAGTACTGCTCTGCTGGAAACAGCAGAGCTCACTCATCACTTTATGACATAGTCGTTTAATTTGCACCGAAAACATGTAGACACGGTTCATATTTGATGTCATGTGTTACCTAATTTAACTCTGACAGAGTTGTAAAAGCACATAAAAACTTTATCTTACTAACACAAATGTTGAGCTTCTAGATACAACATACAATGAAATAACAATCATTTCGTGTATTTTCTTAATGTTTTTTCTAAGTTTTGACGCTGCATGTTTTTATGGTAATAAAGCTACGTCAAGTTAGCTTAGCTTAGCACAAAGTCTGGAAATGGAAGCAGCTAGCCTCAATCTATCCTGGCCGTAATTAACACCAAAAAAAGGGCAAATTACACTTTTTTACACTGTTTTAATTATAGACAAATAATATTTCTGTAATATATGAGCTTTATAGACATAATGGAAGACAGAAGCTAATTTTTATATTATGTTTCTCGTTAAAACTAAGAAGCCACTGTCTTTGGCTCAGCTAAGCTAAGCTAAGAAGCCACTGCCTGTGTCCGAATGTGCACCCCCCAATATAGGGGTCACGCCATTTTGTAGGGGTGTCCGAATGTCCAGAGAGAAAAAAGTAGTGCACTCAAAATTACCCATAATGCATCTTGAAAAGTAGTGAGCATGGATGGTCCCTAGATGGGTCAATATAGACCAGCTAGCGTGATGTGTTGCTAACACAACAAGCGGCATTCTCCCCATCCGTCTTCTTATCTACCGTCGTGTTCTTATCTTTATGATTATTAGTTAAATGAAATGAAATGAAAAATACTTTATTTATCCCTCTTAGAGGGAAATTATTGTTGTAGCAGAGTTTTTTTTTAATTTATTTTTTAAAGGGACAGTGTAACTTTTGACCCAAATATCTGCCTGATGTGAGTAATAATGGATGATTTCTGGGGTCAATATACAGCGTTTGACGCGTGTCTGCGCCCCGAGGGGGTTGCTCTCTTGGGTTAGGGTAGGAAGGTTAGGGTGGACATTCGGACAGAGCCACTGTCTTTGGCTCAGCTAGGCTAAGCTAAGCTAGGCAGCCACTGTCTTTGGCTCAGCTATGCTACTTCTAATCAAAGCTAAAAAGATATTGTCTTTGGCTGCTGCCTTTTATTTAGCTAGGCTAGGCTAACGAGTTGCTATCTTTGGCCTTTTATTTAATCTAGAGAGTGGATAAGCAACTTTCCTGGAATGCCAAACTGTCCTTTTATTAACCTTCTGTAGCAACATGTATTTGATTTATCTTGTTCTAAAGCACAGTTTACATGATATTAAATGTTACCGTGTATCATTCTACATGTGATGCAACAAACCACTGATACACATATTTGTAAATGCTAACCAGAAGCACCTTCTGGTGTATACTACATAATGCCATGGAACAAAAAAGATGGCTTTTACATGTGCTACAGATTATTTTTCTGCCCATTAACAAGACGTTTAGGGAGGTTTGCACTCCAGGGGAAAACTGCCCATTTGTATAGACTTTAATTGTCGAGTACTTTATAAGTGATGTGTCTAATTATTAGTGTAATGTTTTATATGTAACAGCTTCGGACACTATGTTTGGTTTTAAAGCATTTTACAGATTTTGATGTTGTAAAATGTCACTGTTTTTCTATGTACTGTAAACTGTCCACTTTAAATACTGAAAAAAATCTTTTCTCTTGTCTTGTTTTCAATTTAGACCATAACACTGCAAAAAGGAGTTTTATAGTTTATTCTTTAGACATCAAAATACATTTTAAGATTTGCCACCATACTGTTGAATCCAGATTTTGTGAGGCCAAACTGGGTCTGTTTTCAGTTTATGTGTCGCTTCAATTTCAGTTTAAATGTAGATGTATAAATTTCACATTTTCTCATCAGTATAAATGCTTTTACACCAAACTAACAACAAATTGAAAACGGAAATTTTATAAATAGATCATGTAAATCATCCATGATTCAGCATTTTGTAAAAATTGTCGTCATAGATGCTGCCTTCGCTGGATGTACAGTTGTCTGCAAAATTATTCCTACACTTCCATTAAAGAAGCAAAAAGATCAGCCGTCACCGAAATCAGCTGAAACTGACAAAAGTAACAATAAATAAAACTTTTATGAAAATCATGACATTGTTTTTGAATTGTGGTTCAATAGAAATATTTTTAAAATGCAAGCAAAAAATATGAGAAATTAATAAATGTTACGTCATCATAAGCTAGTATGTACTAGAACAATCCTTTGAGTCGATAAATGCAATCAGGTGTTTTCTGCAACTCTCCATCAGACTTCTACACCTGTCCACAGGTATTCTGGCCCACTGCTCATCAGCAAAGTGCTCTCATTTGTCCAGGACCGTATTGTTTGTGTGTTTATTATTATTTTTTCAAATCAATTAAATAAAAAAACAATATCTTATTTCACTAGATTATAATTTTGCAAATTTATATTTATTATTACATTTTTCAGTCTCCAGTTATTTGAATTACTATAAAAAAATCTTTAATGAAAGGGTATGAATAATTTCGCAGATAACTGTATATATACTAGGAGTATAGACACACAGAAACCTGGCATTAGAATTATATAATCCTAAACTGCTATTTCAAAAAGAAATCAGGATGTATTTGCAGCCTGATGTGGTAAATTATAAAGAATTTAACATTAAAAGAAACATTGCTTTTTTGTATTTCTTCTAATTACATAAATCTTTACAGTCTACCATCCATGCTGCTTTACAAACATGAATTATTCTTTTTATTCAATCCCAATTCCTTTTCACGAAACAATAAAATATCTCACTTTCAACATTTGGTATGTTTCTACACTCTGTTGTGAATAAAATATCAAATCAAACTTTATTTTACACAATAAAAACAACTTTTGTACATAAAACCTTCACAGTATATTATAAAAACACACACACCTCACTTCAATTTCCCTCACACACGGAAAAGAAACCAACACCTTTACTTCTCCTGCTATTCTAAAAGGTGAACTATCGTAGTTTCTTTCTCTTAACTGCATGTAATAAAATGGAAATCTGGCTCGATGCTGCTGTCAGGAAACGATAATTTGGTGATCCATCCACACCAGAATGCCACCAAAATATTGCTTTATGAAATTAGCAAATCATTGCATTTAGTTTTTATTTACATATTAACAATTTGTTGTACTTCATGTACATCTGGGAACTCAGTGTTCTGAACATTAACTTTTAATGAAATGTGATCAATATGAAACACATTTGCTCCTGGTATAGGCCGTTGAAGGAGTGGTTGTTTTTCCAAGTAAAGCTTATGTTTGCCTATCCTGTATAATGCGTAAAATAACCTCGAACATTTAACCATTTCATGGGAAATATGAGCTCATCTTTAAAAGAGGGATGATCAAAGGAGGGGCTCCTAAACGATGCTGAACATCACCATGGAAACACTTTTTTCAGATTCAAAATTATCTCATATTTTACACAAAACGGTCAAATGTCTGTTTCAACATCTGATATGTTGTTTATGTTGTACTGGGAATAAAATATGGCCTGATGATATTCTGTTTACATTTAACACAGCGTCCCCAACTTCTTCAGAAATTAGGTTGTAAATCATTTTTCCAACAAAAACACCAAAACACGGCAAAAGTTTTGTGACTTTTATTAAGAAAACAAAACCATTGGACATGGTAAAAACCAAGCACTACTGATGGAATAAATAAGTCAAACCAAACCATAAATCTGTACAAGATCTAAAGAAAAACAAAATGGTCCCAAGGAAAAACAAGTTTTTTTTTTTTTTATCTCACAGCTCTTTTTTTCTTTTTTCTTTTTTACTTTTTACACACAGTTTATGAGCAAACTATAAGCAATTGGCTCAATCAGGTGAAAGCTACAACATAAGTGAGATACTTTTAACTGAGTGTACGTAATGCTGTTTATAACTGTTAATGTCAATACGATAGCATTTTAAGTTCCAGCTCTGCTGGACTGGGAATGAGGTATATGCTAATCCATCCTCTAACCGAGACAATGTTTTTATTCTTTTCTCTCCATCCATGTGAATGCTGATTTGTTGAAGTCTGATCAAGTAATTCTGTGTTGTGATGAATAGCCCCAACATGTGATGAAAGTCATTGTGAGTCAATCCGTACTAAATATTTAACGTGTTTGTACATTAGAGGTCGCGGGTCTGAATCTGTACGTTCAAGTAAACTGCACAAAACCAGGAGCTCGATGCCACATCCTAATGGATTCAGCCGACGGACAGCACCTTGAAGGAGGACAGGAACCAAAAATTTGAGCTAAAAGACTGGACCACCCGCGATGAGCTACACAAACATCTGCAGGTCAGAAATAAGTAGTGATACACGGAGGACTTATGGAGAGGGAGAGTCTGAGAAATGTGTCCTTTTCTGCTTGTCGGACCACCTGAAGCAGAAACAGACTGGTCTGGTTGTGATGGAAGAGGTTTGATGATGTTTAAAAGTTTCCAGAAGAGAGAACTTCATCAGCTCCTGGGTAGTGTTCAGATTCCAGTCTACAACGCTTTTTAAAGGAACAGTACGCGTGTTTGCTTTCTGGCAGGAAGCAGAGAGGACTGATGCCGACGTCGGAAGCTCCGGGAAAAGCTTCAACACACCGGCTCTGCAGTGAATAGAAATCTCTGCCTTATCACTGGTTTTCTGTGCAGAAAAGACTCCAAACATGACCAGGATGGAATCGGGAAACTTCTTGGAGCACGAGGAAGGTTCAATCTGGATTACTGGGCCTCATGGAGGATGTGTATGTTCCAAGAAATTAATCTAGCACCAACTCTGAGGGAGTGTAATTTCTGAAGGAATAATTTGCCAAAATAACAGAAAAAATCTGGCTAGTTGTGAATAATGTGCATAACTTTGGCCGAGGCAGGGCCGGGGTGTCCTGTTCTACAGCTGTACAGGTAAACAATGCGAGCAGCAGGTGTGAGGAGACTCTGTTTCTGACAGGAATAAAATAAAGGTGTTGTTTAGCAATCTAGGACATGATTTGGGTATCAGAAGCTTTCTGGAAATGCGTCGTTATACAATCACAAACCCATCAGCTGTGTCCTCGTGGTTCAACATGTTTATAAACTCTCTCATGCAGCAGGGAATCTTGATCCACAACCAGCTGCAGGGTTTCAGATTTCCCCCTGGCGTTGCTTCATATCTGATGTAACGGCAGTATCAAACTTCTCGTTTTACTCCCAGCAAGAAAGCAAATCCACCCCGAGCTGTTCCTTCTACTATACGCCATGTGTTGTAGGAGGATATAAATATGGGATGAATGAATTAGTGACGATTATAAGGCAAAAAAAACAAACCAAACATGGCACCAAAATTGTAATTCAAAACCAGCTTGACCTAAAATATGAATGAATGGTAGCAACTCAAGGCACGCCTCCAGGACCTACGCTAGCTACGCCTGTCTTCACTACTTATCCGGGAGTCTATCTCGACCAGTACCATCGTCGTCTTCTACCAACCACAAGCTAATTCACTTTAGAGAACACATGAATGGAGAACTTTTCATGGATAGAGAAAAAAGACGTCCGCTACAGCAGCAAATCTACCTGTGATCGATTGTGACGAACCATAACAGTGCATTGACCCTCCTGAGAAAAAAACCCTAAACATTTCCTAAACAAATAGAGAACATTAGTCTAGCAGGAGGGGAATTCGGGAGGATTGACGTGACGTGGTCTTAGGCCGGAGGTTCCCCCCACAGCCGCTGATCTGAGACCCGGTTAGCTTGATGAGTTATCCTGAGCTAAACCGTTAGCAGAGAAAGGGATCTCACAGCAGCGTCCGCGGTCCACCTCGTCCTAATCTCAGATCCCCAGAGTTAAGTCTGAGTCACAGAAGCAGGTCGGGGTCTGTGGTCTGGCCTGGTGGTGTCTGGGCTGAGCTGACAGCGCCCCCCGCTGGCTGCAGAGGGGAATGGCAGCCTGGGCTCACCGCTTCTCTTGGCAAAAGTTTGAAGGATTGGAAGGAAGCACGGAGGGACCAGTGAATAGAGGTAATATCCATTCTCCCTCTGTGGCAGAGGAGTGTTCGGGGAGGGGAGGAAGGGGGGGGCAGCCATCAGGGAGGGAGACATTCATTCTCCCCTTCGGTTCTGAAGAGTTTGGGTATAGGGGGGGGGCAGGAGAGAAAAATAAGAGTGAGAGGAGAGGTGGTGTGTCCATTAGCCCTAAATCATCTAGAGTTAATGGAAGGAGGAAGAGAGGGAGGGAGACGGGGGAGAGGGGGGGAGAAACGACTCAGCCGCCGATATTTAACTCTCCTCAAAGTCCTGAGACGAGGACTCCTGTTTGCTTTTCTTGCTGGGCGGGGCCTCCTCCTGTAGGTCCTGCAAGCAAGAAGAAAAACAAACAAACGTTGGGTTTTGTTGTCAAGTGATCAGCTGTTTACCTCCTGACACTTTCATCTCTGATGATATTCCAGGATTAAATCCTCTGCTCTATATTAAAGTCTAAACTCTAAAGGATTGAGTCTGAAATCACTTCACAGGAAACTTCATGCTTCATATATCCAACAGACTTAAGTGGACGGTTGTCCCCCCCCAGCTGTTATAGAACATAGTTCATTGCTCCAAAGGATAAAACAAGCAGCACTTCAACAGCTCAAAACAACTTCCTGTTTACATCTTGTATAAATGAACAGATTTAGTTTGTTTTTCCTTTTAAATCAGAGAAACAACATTTATTTATGAAATGGATTATTTAAAAAAAGGAAAAGAAACTTGGCTGGGTCCATGTCGATCACGAATACCCCTGAAAAAACATGTGATGGAGAATGATGTAAACTTTAAGTTATGGATCCACCAGAAACCGTGATGAACCAGTTAGTTCTGTCCGGAGCGTGGATGCTGATGGTTGGAAATTAAAAGGTTTGCTGGTGTTTGGTGCAGGAAGAAAGGGGTTCTTCTGTCCAAACACCTGCAAAGTCGGCTCGTAACGTACTCAGAGCTCCTTTCCCTGCGTCTGTTGGTGCAATAAAACCCACTAATGAAGAAACCGATCCGTGCTGCTGCTAAAGGTCAAAAGCTCCTCAGGGAGCCTTCAGTTAGAGGCCAGACAGTAAAACAGAGGCGATCCATCATCTAATTAACGAGGTAATGGTAGCCATGGTCATCTGCAGCCTGTCTCAGAGACACAGATGACTTCACGTGGTAAAACGGAGCCCTGGGACAGACAGACCTGCATTGAGGACAGCATGTCCACACCATCAGTCCTTCAGTGGGAAGCTATAAATATGCTTTTACATTCACCGAGTGCCTGAGGGAAGCACGCGGACGTGGATGTGAAGTCAGGATTGGAGCAGAGGAATAAAAACCTGCTTCACTTCAGGTCTAATCCATCATATTTCAGGGTTTCTGTCTACTTTTTTTAGCCTGTTTTTGTGGGGTCTGTCTTCTGCCTTTGTGTTCCTAGAAATAAAAGACCGACATGTTCAGGCCTGAACTCAAAGCGGAAGTATCAGCCCATCTCCTTCTGTGTATTCCAGACACCAGGACACGGATTACGGCTCCTCTCGGCGTGTTCGTACCTGAGTGGCTTTGCTGTCTGAAGACTCCTTCTCCCCTGACGACAGACCGTCTCTCTTGGCGCTCTGCGCTCGCTCTGAGGTCTCTGATGAAGAGGTGCTTTTACCTGGAGACGGAAACACAACAACATGTTAGTTTAAAAGCAGCTGAGAGCTCCAGCTGCTTTCTCTGACACCTTCATGACACCGTGTGGTCGTGTGGAGTAACTGCAATTCAATGGAGCTTACATGGAGGTAGATGAGGACATTACTTTTTCTTTCTGAAGAAACCCCTCATAATTCTTCTTGTTCTGTTTTCTGAGTGAAAGTAGGAACAAAATTAGCCAAAGTTGATGTTTCCTTCACCCCTGGGAAATATGAAGAGCTTTCAAGACTTTTTAATGCCCCAAAACTCAGGAGTTTGTGGACTTCCCCCCAAGGGAATGTGTAAAATGTTATATTTTGGGAGTCTCGTGCATGTAGGGGGAAAACTGGATCAACACCTCCACCTGTTGTGGCAGCTCATGAGTCTTTATGAAATTCAGTAAACATCTTCTACATGAAAAATCCTCTTTGAGCCATGGACTACCCATACAGGAAGTCGGCCATCTTAGTCCAGAGTCAGGGTGGGGAACAAGTAGTTTTATGGATGCATGGCGATGCGAACAAACGTTAAAAGAAAATTCTTTAACTGTTAATAAAACAACGTAGACATAGTGGAAGTGTTAACTCTGCAGCGCCGGACCGTCTGGGGCGTGCACATAAGACACCAGGCTGGTTCCCTCTGCAAGAACTAGCATATAGAAGTCCTTCCCCTTCTAAGGCTGCATTCACACCAGTCCTTCTGATTCACATCCTGGTTCGTTTACTCTGAATGCGCAACTGAACTCGAAGCTAACCAAGAGCTAAACGTAGCTTTGTTTGCTTCAAGGGAAGCAGATGCAGGAAGTGGACAACAACATAGGGTATAGTGGGGTTGATGAGTGGGACGATAGCCACGAGAAACGACTCACTCAAGTTATGTCAAACTAAACTAAAATATGTTGGGAACACAACAAATATGAGAAACCATGTTACAGGTTTCCAGTCAGGGAGAAGCAGTGGTCACGTAGTCACCCCGGGACTGGTAACCGTTTTCTAATCGCACGGCAACCATCTGAATCCTAAACCAATGGAATCATGATGTGCCTGAAGAAAAGTTTCCCGTGAGCGACTTTTCCTCGGGTTTATTGCCTTTAGGTGCAAACAGCTGATCGTTGATGTGAGAAGTTGTCGGAGTTAAGGATTTCTGGGTTAAGAAGGAACATTTTTTTCTTTTAAATTAGCTTGAAGCGAAGAATATCGGACAGTTTTTGGTTTTACAGACATATTTTCTGTTAATCTGACCTGACTGTTCTAGGATTTCTTTTCTCTGATGTTTCTGCCCTTTCGGTGTGAATAAAAAGAAATAAGACGTTTGTTATGTGATGCAAACGATGTGAGCCTAAAGTGTTTTACTCAGAGCAGGATTAAGTGTGATGGTTGATCTCTGACGGTTGACGGTTGTAGTCCCGAGAGAAACCGTGGCCACAGCTGTGCTGCGTATCTAAGAGGAAGTGGTCATTTTAACTTCTCAAAGAGTAAAAAGAAAGATGGCTCATTCTCCTCCTCCTCTGTCTGAGCTGCATCTCCACCTCCAGCGTGTTTAGAAAAGTCTGACCTCTCTTGCTGTCCGGGCTCTGCTCCGTCTTGGTGTCGCCGTTGTCCCGGTGTGATGCGGCGTTGGCCTCGGGGGTGGGGCTGGTGCTGCAGCTGTTTTCCTGTTTCACCGGGGAAGAGTCGGCGATGGAGCTCTGGTTGCTGTTGTCATCTAACGAAGACATAAAAAAACACTTTTAATTTAAACTGAATCATAAAGTTAAAGCTGAGAGCAGCCGATAGATGACACGGTTCAGCCCGATGTGTTTCCAAACCTCAGATCAAGCTTATCCTGGTCACAGAACTCCCATCCCCAGACAAACAAATTAATCCACCAGTGAAAGTAGTCCCCTATAATTGTGCTTTTAGGAAGTAACTGAGCCTCTAATACAATCTAAATTAATGTTGGATCACAGGGGGATGCAGCGAGCTAGAGGCCGACTGAATCAGGTGTGTGGGTTTAAGAAATATAAAATCTAAAAGACCCACCATGCATGTCCATCATCCCTGGAGACGAGCTGTTCTCTGGAGTCGTCAGCTCTGAGCCGTATTTCTCATCCTTCCCTTTCTTCTTGTTTTTGTTCTTCTACAACACAAGACAACACGACGTAGTTTAAAAGAAAAACATCTCCGACACGATTTAAAGAACTTCTCTGGTGATCCGTGTTTGCAGTCTGGACTCACGTCGTCCGATTTGGGCTCCGTCACCGGCACCCACTTGTAGATACGAAGGGACGTGTCGCCAACAGTCACCCATTTCTTCTCCCTGCGTGGGACAGAAAATGAAGCAGACTCACATTATAACTCTGCAACTATGAGAGGATGAAGGTGCAAAAATCATGTCAAATAGTGAAAGTACAGACAAACATTCAGTAAATTATACTGTAAAAATGTAAAAAAATTAATGAGTAATTTAACAGCGCTCCTGTGGTCTCTAAAAATAATCAGATAAAAATCACTAGAATTTGTAATAATCATTAGATTTAAGTGTGAATTTAAATAAAATGACTGGCAAAAGATTTCTTTTAATCATTCATTTCATTCAAATAAAGTAGATTTCATTTCATTTCAGTATTTTAATAAATAATCATCTTTTATGCTCTTTAATCAGGTCACTTTATGGGAGATGTGATGAATCTGTGGGATTCAGGTGTCGTCCTCAAAGTATTTTACATTAAAAAAAAAATATTTTAGTTTTTTAAAATCAAGAACAGACACCAAAAACATCTCTCAGGTGCTTGATATAGTTTTTTATCTTTTGTGAACTGAATACTTTATATAATCAACACAAGAATTAATAAATATTTAAATTAATCAGTTGATTATTAAGTTAGAGGTGTAGCTTATAAGCAGTGAAATTAAAGGCATGCACCACAACATGACTTATTTACTCTGATTACTGAGATCAGCTGGTGAACAGGTTAAATAAGTAGCACAAAAGATAAAGAAAATTTAAATTTAGCACGAGTAAATCTCAAACCTGTCCACTGTAAAAAGTAAAACCACCATGAAATAATGAATCAGCTGTCAAATAAATAACCTACAAGTAGTTTCTTCCAGTATATACATGCTAGATTGATAAAGCAGGCTATAAAGTTCAAAAGTAAAAAAATAAAAACAATAAAATTTCCAAATACTGGTAAACAGATGTCAGATATTATTTAACAGACTATAATTCATTTATTCTAATATTATAAGTAATCAAACCTTCAATAGCTTTATAATTTTGGTATATTTTCTCATCAAGATGACAGTTTCAAATCCAAATTCAGAGGATTTAGAATAATACGACAATGAGAACAAATTCAGGTTATTTCCTAATCTATCGTCCTCGTCCACCTCAAAACTGATTTAATGATTGATTACCTTTTACTTAATTCTCCCATTAAAAGCCCAAACACTGATGATTAAGAAGACAAAACATTTTCACCCATATTTGCTCAATAGTTGTACAAATTGTGAATTTTACTCACTTAATATGAATAATAACTTCAAAGTATTTTTGTATTTGCAGACATCAAATCTTAATTTGGATATTTAGAGTATCAATAATACATTTATAATAGACAAATATAATCAAATTTTATATATATATATATATACACATACATACATACATACATACAAAAGCTGTGACATTTTGTGTTTAAAGTGACTTAATTAAAATAATATAAATGAAGAAGTGAGAGCAGAATATTATGAAAGAGAAAACTGGATAAAAATAAAGTATCAATAAATTTATTTGCTCTATAAAAAAGAAAACTAAATAAAATATTCCTCATGGATTCATAAACTGATTCATCGCTTGTGCAATTTTTAACTTTAACTGCAACACAAATTACTTTCATATTTTACTTTAAAAAAGATCAGAGATAATAAAGTAGGTCAAATATAAATACATTAATTTCTATGTATGCCTTCTCTACATTATATAACCAACATGATCCTATGTGTTGGGGGGTATATTACAGTTATATTAACCCTACAACCAAAGCACCAACTTCTCCTGACTTTGACCTGAGGACGTTTGATTAATCCATCTGATTAGAAAAAAAAAAGAAAAGAAATATATCTGATAGTTTGTTTTTTACACCTGGACGCATAAAGATCGTCCCGTCACAATCAACGCGCGTGCTCGAGCCGTTAAATGCGAGTTTAAAATGTGATTTTAACCGTTAGCCGTTAAGACTGAGTCACTACGTGCTCAGCCATGCATTACAGCAGCAGCCTACTTCCCCTCTCCCAACCCCCACCGAGGCTCCTTCTCTACCGAGACCTAAAAGGGCGACTCAAAGCGCTTAATTTAAAACTCCAGACGGACTAAAAACTGCTCCGACTCAAGAGCGCCGTCGTCAAATTTGTTCCCGAGTCCGGACTTGTGGGGACGTTTCGGTTCCTAAAACCGCCGCCTGCGCTTTACCAGCTCGGCAGCAATGGCTTCATGTGACTGCATCGAAATGGCTTCTGGGTTCAACCATTTTTGCCGTTAAAATCAGCGGAAAAACACCGGGTACATGGTGTGTGTGTGTGTCTCGCCCGGTGAGACGGGGGGGAGGCGGGGCGCACCTGAGCTGGAAGTACATCTTCCGTGAATCCCCCGTTCAAAAAACTGTCCTTTTCTTTCAATTTCATCCCTCACTCCGTCTCGCTCCTTCCCTCTCCTCCCCCAACAAGCAAGCCTTTTCTCGTCTTAGATAACGAAGCCAGCTTTTTTCCCCTCTTTCTCTTACCATTTTCGTACTTTCTCAATAGCGGCCATAACCCTCTTGATGTCATCTTTCGCCCTGCTCCGGGTCTCAGCTCGGACCGACCTGCCCGACATTGCCGCGGTGGGTATAATATTTTTAAAGCTCGCCGGCAGTTCAGACACAATGCAAACAGTAGAGCGCACAGAGGAGCCAGTGCGCATGCGCGGCCTGGTGGAGTACATGGAGGTGGTAGAGGAGGAGGAGGGCCGGCTGCAGCTGCACTCTGAACACAGATCTGTCTCCCCGCTGAGCGAGCAGCAGAACAAAGAGGCAGCAAACTGACTAAACTGGATGTTCTCTGTCCGGAACAAAAAGATCTCTTCACACGCACTTTTTTTTGTCTTCGAACTTAAAATATAATCATAAAGACTTAAGAGGTTGTTTTCTTTTTTTTTTGTAAAAATGTTGATTTGATTGTACTTTTTTTTTTGTACCTGTTGAACCGGACTAAATGGCCCCAAGACATTAGTCTTTGAAGTCTTCCCAAGCATCTCATATCACACTCTCAGACCAAAACAAGAGATAAATGACAATAGTTTACTTTTATGTTTCTTTTCTTCTTTCTTCTTCAATTTAGTCATTTTGAGCCCTTCTATCAGTTATTCTGTATTTCTGTGTGTTTGGGAGTTTTATTTGTGTTGTAAGTCTTATTAACATTTTTTATTTCATTGTAATTGTTGGTTTTATGCATATTTATCTAACATAGTGGGCCTCTTTGTAGTCATTGTGCACATTTTTTTAGTTTATCAATTTTAGATCTTTGTTGTTTTTTTTTTTTTTTTTTTTTTTTTTTAGCTTTCCTGGTATGTTTTCAATGTCTCTCAATGTTTTGAGCTCGTTTTGCACATTTGTGTTGTTAATTTGAGTGTTTGCTTATTGTTTGGATTCTTGTGGGACTTTCATGGTCTTTGACTTGATATATTTATTTAATCTCTGTTGTCATTTAGTTTCTTTTTAAGCCTGTTTGGCTGGTATTTGTTGTTGTTTTAATGTATGTGCTCTCCTTTTTTATTATTATTGATCTTGATTTGCATGAAATTGTCTTATTGCAGTTGTTTTGCATCTGTATGTGTGTCTTGCATGTCTTGAATAATTTTTCAGGATCTTTATTTTGGGTTTCTGTAATTATTTCTGTCTCCTTTTTGTCCCCCCCACCACACCCCCCCACATCTTGCCAGGTTTTTGTAGAACATGTAGCTAATGGATTATCACATGCCTTGGCCGTATCAGC
>JBBBVU010000020.1:1569177-1579771 GCA_037177055.1 Atherinosoma microstoma
GTGCAGTATTTGAGTTGAAAAGGGGGTGTTGGGGGTTGTTTTGGATCGTGTGTCGGAGGGGGTTGAGTGGGAAACGCGCCCCCCCCCCCCCCCCCCGTCCTCCTCTGCAGCCCCTCAACACTACTCGCATCAACGCAGCGGAGATTGAAATTCGAGTTCGTGAGTTGAGCAAACTAGCGGAGGCCACGGATAAGGTCAAACAAGGCTTCTGGGAAGAATTTGAGGTGAGTTTTTTCTGGTTTTCCTTTTTCCAGTTTCCTGTTAACCCTTAAAACTCCAAGCTGTTTTGTTTTAATAAATAAAACTTTTGTACAGGAAGAAGCTGAACCCTTTAATCCCAGTCACCATGGCAACATGATGTTTCCAGGACAGCCTCAGTTGTCACTTCATGAGGCTAAAATTATGCCATGTATCAATAGATATAGCATCATAAAGGCCAACCAGAACTGGATTTAATAAATAATTTAAATGAAATAACACCCAGATCAACAGTGACCAAGCCTTTCATCATTCTCTCAATTTTTTCCCTCATTTCCAGATCTTTCTGCTACTATTTCCCTCCTATCCTCACTAAAGCACCTCCAGCTCAGCTTCTTGGCTTTATTCCAGCCATAGAGGAACATTATTTTTCTTCTACAACTTTCTGCTCACTTATTGATTTTTGGCTGCTCCTGATTGGACGTTACCCTCAATTTAAGCTCTCTCATTGGTGGAAATTTGGACAGGAAGTGGCTTCATCATTATTTCTGAGGTCTCTTCGCAACATAGTAGTGATAGTGATTAAAATGTGATTAAATAATCCTGTTATTGTGGATTTACCAGATAGAGTCTCTGACCAGGCCATCTAGCAGAGTTTCAACGGGTAAAAAAGTCAAGAATAAGATGATTATTTAAGACTGCACAGATCACGTCTCCAGTTAATTTATGATTCATGGACATGGATGTGGTCAAAGATTGTGACTCAAGTGGAAAAAAGGAGTAGGAGTCATCAAACCGAGCTGATTCTGTGCATCTAGCGGAGTTTTAAGGGTTAAAGGAGATTCACCCTGTTAAGATTATCTTAGTGCTTGTCGTAAATGCAAGATACTTGGATCCAAAAATATATTCTACACCAAGTTGGACATACTTAACAGGATATGAAGCTTGAACCTGGTTCAGATCTCTTCTCCTTTCTCTCTGTGCAGACCTTACAGCAACAAGAGTGCAAGCTGCTCTACAGTCGCAAAGAGGGCCAGAGGGCAGAAAACAAGAACAAGAACAGATACAAGAACATTCTGCCCTGTGAGAACCCCTCTCTGCTTCTCTCATGATAAAACCTGAGTGCTGGGGAGTCGCCTGAAGGCATCACCTGTTCTCTTTCTGCTTCTGTTCCCAGTCGACCACACACGGGTGGTGCTGAATGACGGGGACCCAAACGAACCGGGCTCCGACTACATCAACGCCAACATCATCATGGTAGTATCCACTGCAATGGTAAACTCCCTTCATCCTCAGGCCTCACACATGCACGATTCCTTGATAATGATGTGATTGATTGGCTCTGCAGGGGACCGGCATGTTCGGCCCCTCAGTCCGAGTCGACTCCCGGCCGTCGGCTGATGGTGTGCGTCCTCCGTTTGTGTGTGCAGCCGGACCTGGACTCGAAGTGTAACAGCACCAAGGTGAAGAAGAGCTACATCGCCACTCAGGGCTGCCTGCAGAACACCATCAGCGACTTCTGGAGGATGGTGTTTCAGGAGAACTCACGGGTCATCGTCATGACTACCAAGGAGGTGGAACGAGGGAAGGTGAGCCAGTTTTACTGCATCGCTTCAGTTTGTCTCCAGTCCTGATTCCTGGAGTGATTACGATGCAATCTAAAGGATTATTTCAGCTGGAAATGTCCCTGAAAAAGAAAGTTTAGATTAATGTTGAGCCAAGATGAAACAAGCAGAACAACCTGTGGATTAAAGGTCAAATGTACACCACCTAGATTTCACTAAGCAAGTAGGTGGGAGACTCCCATTGGATAATTTATGGTATGATAGCAGCAGCAGTCTGGATGAACACGTTATAAAAGTTGTTTAGTTTGGTAGAATAAAGTTAACCAGGGATGTTTTTCTCCTCGGGGTTAGTGAGGTCAGTTAATAACTGTTCAACATGTTATTAAAAAACTAGAAGGATAGCGGGGAACCATCGTCTTCCTGGAAGAAATATGGTGGGAAGAACATCCTGATGATGGTGATGAAATCATAAAAACAACAGTAGAGCTCAGGGCTATGTTTAATAGTGAAAGTAAGATGCAAAATGTGAGAAATAGGCTTCCATCTTCCCTGATGGCTCATGAAACCCCAGGATTCATGAGGCTCAGGTTGTGATCTTTTTCTTTGGGCAGTTGCTTTTTAAAACGATGCTGCCCTCTTGTGGTTAAACAAAGTAACACCGCCTATGAAGCTGGAGGCCAACAAAGACGTTGTTAGACCACCAGTATGGTTCAGTCCTCTATTTTTTTTTTTACATCAGTCCA
This sequence comes from Atherinosoma microstoma, assembly GCA_037177055.1. Lineage (NCBI taxonomy): Eukaryota > Metazoa > Chordata > Actinopteri > Atheriniformes > Atherinidae > Atherinosoma > Atherinosoma microstoma. The sequence goes on from JBBBVU010000020.1 coordinate 1,571,684, forward strand.
TCAACTCATCACATTTTTCCTTTAGGAATAAAAATATTTGTTTCTTGTTGCTCTGCTTTGTGTAAAAACTGGACAAAGTGAATGTACTTGTGTGTTACAGAGTAAGTGTGTGAAGTACTGGCCAGACATGTCTGCTCTGAAGGAGTACGGGGCCATGCGCGTTAGAAACGTAAGAGAGACCGCCGCTCACGACTACATCCTACGAGAACTGAAACTCTCCAAAGTCGGCCAGGTGAGTTGGACCAGGAAGAGTTTTATTTCATGAACGTGAGAATCTAACATTGTTTTTCCTCAACTACAAACCTGCAAACTGTTTCCAGGGTAACACAGAGCGCACAGTCTGGCAGTACCATTTCAGGGCCTGGCCGGACCACGGGGTCCCCACTGACCCAGGCGGTGTCCTGGACTTCTTAGAGGAGGTCAACCTGAAGCAGGAGGGTATTCTGGATGCTGGGCCCATAGCGGTACACTGCAGGTACACACACACTAAAAAAAAAACCCCTGAAAGCCAGCAGACATTAAAGGCAGCATGCTGACTCGGACGCTCTCTGTTGTGCTCCTCAGTGCAGGGATCGGCCGAACGGGAACGTTTATCGTGATCGACATCCTGATAGATGTGATCAGAGAAAAAGGTGCGTACCGGCTCGTTAAAGCTGAAACTGAAATAAAAGAGACTTTTTCTCTCTGAACGTCCTCATGTCACCTGTTCCACAATCAGGAAGGCTTCATACAGGGAGCAGGACAAGCCCAAAGTCGCTTATAATGAGCAGACCTGGCAACTCTGTGCAGGGGCTCTTGAGATGAAAAGGTTAATTATTGATAAATGAGGGCTAAAAAATCAGTTTAATAGAAACTTTTATAGAAATAGAAATGGAAACAGTGCTTATTGGACTTCCTGTTGCCTTTCTATCTGACCCAGAAATAGAAATCACCATATTAATGTTTTTATTTTTTCATTTAGCACTTAAACAACTCATGTCCTGCTCAAAAATGCCAAATATTCAATCATTTTCACTATTTTAAGCCTTGAAATGCCAGTTTGAATATCTGAAGTACTGCCACATTCAATAAAAAAAAAGGAAAAAAAACCTGATTCATTTTATAGTAAATATTAGATCGATGGGTCTTTGGTGGTGATTAGACTCTTGGATATGTCAAATATATGTAGTATCAGAAACAATCTATCCTAACAGATTTTCCTACAAGAGATGCAGGACTTCCAATATTAAAACTGGTATTTAAAGGGTTAAAATCCTGAATATGGTTGAAAGTTTGGTATTCTTGAGCTGGATGGAAGTTGTTTGAGTGATTAATGAAAAAAATATTCATGTATGACGATAGCAGGGAGACTTTTTTTTTGTCCACGAGGATCACCGAAGGATGCCAAATTCTTCCAGAGACTATAAAAGCCATTAGAAGGAAAAAGATAAATACAAGACTTACTAAAAAAGAAATCCCACTCCAAGCTGTTACACTGCCAAAATGATCACCAAATGGAAAAAAAAAGTTGACAAAAAAGTTCAAAAGTGTCCCGATGAGGGCATAAGAGTTAATAATCCAGTAAATTAGATTTTATCCAGATAAAAGACTGACATGAGAATAATGTTTATATCAGTAATTCTAGTTCTTTATCCAGTTTAGTGGTGGAAAAAAGCTTTTCCAATTCATTTTTTGTGGGACTTAAAGGGTTTTCTGTTCTCCTGCTGCAGGGGTGGACTGTGACATCGACGTGCCAAAGACAATCCAGATGGTTCGTTCTCAGCGCTCTGGGATGGTGCAGACCGAGGCGCAGTACAGGTTCATCTACATGGCCGTGCAGCATTACATAGAAACGCTGCAGAGGCGCCTGGAGGAGGAGCAGGTGTGCAGCAGAGACCCCACCTCTTCATTTCCACACTCTCTTTTCTTCCTCTAACCTCCTCTGCTTCTCTTCTCCAGAAAAGTAAGATTAAAGGACGCGAGTACACCAACATTAAGTACTCCCTGTCTGACCTGACCGGTGGGGAGCAGAGCCCTGTGCCTCCTTGCACTCCTATTCCCACCCCCACCTGCACAGAGTGAGTGGTCCTGAGCAGGTTTAACCCACATTTTTCAGCCATCTTTGCTTTGACGTATGTCCCGTTGTCTCCCACTGAGCTGTGTGTGGTTGTTGTTCAGGATGAGGGAGGACAGCTCCAGAGTGTATGAGAACGTGGGCCTGATGCAGCAGCAGAAAAGCTTCAGATGAGACTCAACATTTACTCCAGTGCTCTATCAGTTCCAGGTAAATACTCCCCTCGTCCACACTCCCCGTCCACTCTATCAGGTCCACCTTCTAGTACCAGGTTAGACCCCCCCCCTCTTTAATTAGTGGTGTTGGAGACATTCTTCAGATGTTTTCCTCCATATTGACATGAGATGCATGACACAGTTGCTGCACATCCATGTTGAGAATCTCCCGTTCCACCACATCCCAAAGGTGGGATACTGGACTGAGATCTCATTGGAGTACAGTGAACTCATAGATCTGAGCTTTGTGACATGGTGCATCATCCTGCTGGAAGTAGCCATCAGAAGATGCTCCACTGTGCTCAGAAAGGGATGGACATGGTCAGCAACAATACTCAGATTGGCTGTGCTGGTTAAACCAGGCCATGTTGGTACTAAGGGGCCCAACGTGGGACAATTGTAGACTCAGTTTCCTGTTCTTAGCTGACATGAGGGGCACCCGGTGTGATCTCCTGCTGCTGGAGCCCATCATGTTGTGTGTCCAGAGATGCTATTCTGCATACCTTGGTTGGAAGCAGTGCTTATTGGACTTCCTGTTGCCTTTCTATCTGACCCCTCTGACCCAGTGTTGCCAACTTAGTTATTTTGACACTACGTTTAGCAACGTTTTTTCAAAAAAGCGACTAGTGACAAATATACCGACTTTTTCTGGAATTAAGGAGACTTCTGAGATTTTTGGAGACCGACTGAATGTATGGTTTGATTTTTCTCCGCGAGCAGCGGGTTCTGCTGCTCCCCTTCCTCTTCCATAAGCGCTCAGAAGGCTCGGTCCTCCTCACACAGCAGCAGCAGCAGCAGCCAGAGCTGCAGTCAGAGTAGGAGACGTTCACCTGTCCTTCATGCTCAGACTGAGAATGAAACAAGCAAAGCTGATGCTGGCTGATTCCCCCCCTGGTTTACTGTTGGATATTAATGATTATTAATAAAGAGTTGTTACATGTTGTAGGCCTCTAAGAAAATATTGAAAGAAGAAAATGTTTTTTTGCTGCTCTAAACATATTTAAGGTGTTTTTAATCACTTTTTTTCCTCTCCCACCACATTATTGCTCTCTGCTGCAGCGTCCGTTACAATATGCACCAGGCTGAATATGCAAATTAGATGACGTCATTTAGCGTCTTCTTCTAGCTTCCAATTGCTACATTTCTTACCGAGGAGTTGGCAACACTACTGATATAAACAACTGGATATTTTCTCTCCTTCAGACCATTCTCTGGAAACCCTAGAGATAAATACTCAGACCAACAACCAGAAATCTCCTTTCTTCCTCATTCTGATGCTCAGGTTGAACTTCATCATGTCTACATGACTAGATGCTGCCGTGTGATTGGCTGATTAGATATTAATGATAACAGGAAGTTGAACAGGTGGAGCTGATAAAATGGACGGTGAGTCTTTAGTGTCATTAAAATGATTGAAACTGAAATGAGACAACACTTAAATGGACTGAGTACTTTTCTGCAGCAGTGAGGTCAAACATCTCCTCCTGAGACTTTTCTTCTAAGTTTCTTCTATGTTTTTATAAAATGGGGATGAAACACATGAAACGGGAGGTCAGAAGCTGCTCTCTTTGTCAGATTTTCTAACCACGGCTACATTTTTCTCCCTCTCAGGATCTCGATGCCTGACAGTCTTTCGCCAGCCACACCTTGACGCCTGACACTTGACCGTGATGACATGGAACAGCCGGGGAGGAGGGAGACTCAGACCAGACTGATCTTGCTCATTCTACACAAACATTTTCCCCGGAGTTGAAATCTAAACCACTGTGATCATCAGAGGAGCCTCTGAGAAGCTAAATCACCTCCTAAACCACAGCTTGGTGGTTTAGCCTTTGTAGATCTCACCCCGACAAGGGCTGCCGACACCGAGCACAACCCGACTAACCTTCGCTCATCTCTCCTTTCTTTCTGTTTTTCTTTTCTTTATTAACCAAAGTAACGTAGATTGTTTGTAGACCGGAGTGAGGGGGGTTCCTGGAAGAGGCCTGGGCCAAACCCACCGCTGAATCTAACCTCCAGTTTACAGCCAGTTAATAAGTTTTATCCGACCTGTTGGCCTTTAACGCAGCGGGAGACGAGACCCCGTTTCCTGCCTCCGTGTCAGTGTTTTAAAGAATAACGCCACATTTACGTCACGACTCTCAAACCTCTTGACTTCTGAACACAAATTCATCCAGAGAGCAACTTTTTAACGTTTTTGTCCACGTTTAATGCTTTCACGTTGTTGATTAACCATTCCTGAGCTCCAGCCGGATGTCCTTAATGCTGCACTTTTATTTGGAGTCGAGCCTTGAATCACCAGGTGAAGTCACGAGGATGCTCCACACTGCTTCCCCAGTCAGCATGTTGACATATTACACTTTCATGGGAGTCTGTTCTTTATGTTTGTTGCCAAAACTTTTTTTAAACTCGTTTTTTTCCTTTTTTTTTGTGCATATTACTTTTTCCATTCTTTGTTTTTAGACGGAAGCCTTCTGTGCACCATCGCCTATCTTCAGCACCACATGTACTTAAGTTTAAGAGTCACTGTTTGAGGAAGCAACCGCACATTTCTAAGCTTTGGCAGTGGAGATTAATTAGTGATGTGGTTGTAGTCAGATTATGTCCTTAATTCACACATGCACATGCAAGTATAAAGGTTTTTTTGTTTTTGTTTTAAAAAGAGACAAATAAGGGGGGAGTTTTCTATGTTTTCAGAAACACACAAAAGCTAGCGGCTGGTTAGCTTAGCTCAGCATTAGGAAGGGGAGGGAAGCTTCTGGCTGAGACCCACAAAATGGTTTCCAGGATATTTTCATGGATATCATTCCTTCGCATGCACCTGTGCAAGAGGAGCTTGCTCGCATGTTTCCTATGAAGCCGGGTCTGGTGGCAGTTTTAACTCCTGTTGCTCCTCCTGCTGCAGGATAAGGGTAAAAGATGAGAGAAGTTTTGCAGTTATGTTCACTTTATAGAGCTTTTAGATTCGGGGTGCCCAGGTCCAGTCCTGGGGAGCTACGATCCTGCAACTTTAAGATGCCTCCCGTCTCCAACATGCTGAATCAGACGGCTGAATTCCCTCATGCATGTCCTTCAGCTCTGCAGAGGCCTAATGGGGAAACCATTCATCTGAGTTGGAGAAGGGATGCATCTAAAAGTTGCAGGAAAGTAGCTCTCCAGGACCGGACTTGAGGTCCCCTCCGCCAGCCAGTTTCTCTTAGGACCAAAAGCTGTAAACCGACATCTAGAGCAGAGCTGTCGGCCTCATGCTAAACAAAGCTTATCAAATCTGAGCTAAGTGTGTTTTCCAAAAAGTTAAATAGCTCCTTCCTCATCTTCAGTCAGCTGCTGCATACAGGGAAGTCTCTTCTTCTTCTCCACAAGTTTTCAGACACGTGGACTCAGTATTTTGTGAAGCATCGCTACATGTGCTTCCCATGTGTTCGCCTTGAGAAACTGCAGCTGGTTGAGTTTACTGTAACAATGCCGACTCAGTCTCTCTCACCAAGCAGCAGCTCTCCTCTTTGCCTTTCAGGACAGTTCTCTGCAACCACTGATCCAGGACTGAACGGCTTCTTTGTGTAACCTTAAGAAATCATTAAATCTTGTCTTTTTTTGGTGGGGTGGGGGGTGGGGGGGTGCTTCTTCTCGCTGGAGGGCTCTGCTGCTTCACAGCAAGTGTTCTTTGAACCTTCTCCTCCCGGGTGAACGCCATCCTTTCGACCGAGCTCCTCCGTAGCGTGGTGTACTGTATGCAGTTTTATGGTCAAACGGATGACTCTGTACTTGTTCGTGTTTTGTGGAGCGCTTGTTTGTGGGGTTTTTAATGTCCCGTGTGTGTGTGTGTGCAAGGATGAGTGTGTGTTCTTGGATATTTTCCTCTTTTTGTTTCCTTCCCAGATGCTAAAACTCTTTCCCATTAATCATGTAAGCGATTTTAGATGCATAGTCGTGCCTTCTATGCATATATGCCTCTGTGTATAAAATAGCTATTAAAGACAACCCGATGCTCTTTAGTTTCAACGCTATCTAAGAACCTGCAACACTTAAATGTGAATTCTTTCATCACAAACATCCTGAACAAAAAAAGGAAAAAACTATGATCACAATGCAGACAAACTATATTTTTTAACATGTATATTGTACATGAGCACCAAGTAGAGGAGAATGTACTTACTAAAACATATCTACTTGCCAATAAAATATACTGTATGTATATTCCTCCAGCTTTATCTCTGTGACACAGGGAGGGACCTCTCACAAAGTTTAAGAGGTGTATTGTATGAGTTTCAATGCAGTTAACCATGTTAACTTCCTCAGTAACAATAAATGGCTTGCTCATGCCTCATTAAATCTGCTTGTTGGGGTTTTTGTGTTACTTATTGTCAAATTTATTCTCGTGGATGTGAAACTCTGTGGTCTTGTGTTTTCTAGGATATAAATACAGGCTCAGATAAACCACATGTGGCATATTAAACTCATTATTTATTGAATAAAAAACAGCCAGAAACTCCATCTAACCTGACAGATTCAGTAGGAATTTAAAGGGTAAGCTGTAGTAGTATTTGCAGTAGTTGTACTTTGTTTAGTTTCTATGGGTTGTACACATCTTGTGCAACTTCTATTGCTCTATTAAGTGTAACCAGAAGTACAGGTATAATTCAAACATACAAGTAATTCTGCAAGTCTGAAGATACCAGTAAATATTTAATATCTGACCATTAAACCAGTTTCAGACGTTCTCGCATATTAAGACCCATTTATGCTCCCTTACGTACGTAAATAGGAACGACCATTTCAAACGTCCTTATACTTCTGTGCGTCTTTTACGTTGCCATGGTTTCCGTCCACAGCTGTTGTGGGAAAGATCAAAGTTTCTAGATTATAGGGTTAATGTAATATGCACTGAACAAGATAAAATGATACAAACAAGTTGATTATTATTGTGTCACCTTAGTCAGCCCCCGAGATCCAAACATTAGACCACTGCCCACAATAATTATACAAAAATATCTAGGATGAAATTTGGTAGGTTTTATACATGAAGTTTAATATATTTCATAAGTTCAAACGCTATAACGCTTGATTTATTGATTTATCAGATATATTTTCATCTGTCAAATGTTAGATATTTGATGTTTGAAATGATGATAAATTGCCCAAGTGTTATGTTTATAGAGAACACACAAACATACTTTTTATTTTGTCCGGTTAAATGAAAATAATGGATTTGATTGAGCTTCAGACTTTAATAATAATGTTTAAAGCAAAGAACAAAAGTATTTGTACCAGAAGATGAGGATATCAGACGATGGTTGAACTTCAAACCCAGGATGCCTCGGTTAACTCGGTTAACTTTGAAACAAATGTGCATTTCTGTTGCAGGTGTTAAATGATGGAATTCATTATATTATAACTTGAAGAGTTGTAAAAGTATTCTTCTGTTTAAGAAGGAAAAAATTTGTTCTTACGTAATGGATGATGAATGGAATACATGAATGGTTTATTATTTCCTTGTCTTTCTTTTCATAATTGTGGCAGCGGTGTAACTTTGGTACCTAATGGATAGGTATAGAAACCAAAAAAGATCTTAAATTTATTTAAATTTAAACCATTAATGGAATAGATAAATAAATGGATAAATAAATAAATGTCTACAGGCTGGTGCACACCAAGGGGCAACCTCCGGCTTCGAAACATGAAGCCTATGCGGAAGTGCCAAAAATTGCAGTTCCCCCCTCCTCCACTAGGTGCTGGCTGCAACACAGAGCAGATCCCCATAGACTCCCATGTTAAAAAGGCCAACTTCACAGCAGAAATAAACATGTTTACAGCCTGGTA
>JBBBVU010000020.1:1676420-1687836 GCA_037177055.1 Atherinosoma microstoma
TGGTGGAACGGGAGATTCTCATCATGGATGTGCAGCAACTGTGTGATGCTATCATGTCAATATGGAGCAGAACCTCTATCACTCCAAGAGTTAAAAAGGAGGTCCGACCTGGGACCAGAGGATGGACCTGATAAAGTGTCCGGCTGGTTTTGTTTTAACTTTGTAGATCATTATTACAGATAAATTGAACTTGATGTTTCAAATCATGTAGACAAACCCCACATTATCACCAGTTCGGTGTTTTATTTCTATTCCTCAGCAGTTTAAATATCATTTCAAGCCAGAAGATGATGAAGATAACTCGGGTCTGGATGAAGGACTCAGACTTTCATGTAGTGAATGTGGAATCTGGTCCGAGTCTCTGTGGACTCTGTGCTGAAAGATGTGCTTTTAACCCGAGCTGGCTTTGAAGACGAGCTGGGTGGTTTTTTCTCTGTGAAGGCTCCACGTGGATCTGACATCTCGCTCTGGTTTTCATGCCCGGAGATCCGGGCTGGGTGACGAAAGCCCCAGAAACATCTCAGCGGACCCCTTGTCCTGTTTGTTTGCATGGCTTCAGATTTGCTGTTTGTGATGAAAAACATTTAAATTCTCCTTTTTAACGATAGTTATGTGGACGAGTTTATAAAAGCTCACATAAGAACAGACTCCAGCTGTGTGGAGGATGGAGGGGGAAGGACGGGGTTGCTGTGAAACGAGGCAAATTGTATGATGCCATAAAATCAATGTTCTCTTTCTGCTCCGCACCTTGTATCACAAATTAGAGCCCATGTTTTCCCCGCAAACCCACGGACGTGCACGCCAAGCGCACACACGTGCACACGCATTTAAATGTTTCTGGGTCGTCTCATCTAATGAATGAATGAAACGTATGGAGGGAAAATAAGGAGTGAAGGTGGAGGCTGAAAGATGAATAAAAGTGATGAATGTGGAAATGAAAGAGGACAGATTTGTGTCAGTCGGAGGAGGAATCACAAGAAATGGTGATTAAAGATGAATATTGGCCTCAGTTGTATTTCTTTATACTCAGGTGTGTGCAGCATGTTCATAGTTGTCCTCATTAGTGCCTGATTTATGGATATTTATCCCTCCTTGACCCATATAGTTTTATATGGAGGTGCTTTAAGCTTAACTGTAGACTATGAGACTTTATTTGCCTTATTATGTTGTTAAATTATTCTTATTATTTTTATAAATTGGCTAAAACGGATGTTTTAGAGTTTCCTCTCGTGTTTTCTGCTCGGTTTCCTGTTCTTATTTCAGTTCTTTGTTTGTTGTTTGTCCCACCATCAATTCAAAATGAGCTAATTTAATATAAATAAAAACACTTAAATTGAGAAGATTCAGACTCTAATGAAGTGAAATGTCCCTGTAGTAAAATAATTACACTTGGTAAGATTTTCTTAAATACGAAAAATATCTAGACTTTAGACGAGTGAGAAATATCTTAAAACAAGTAGTGAAAGACTCATTTCACTGATTAAAAGTCCTTTCTGAAGGGAAAACCCGTCAAAACCAGCCTGTTAGTGTTTCTTTTCCACTTTGAGAAAAAAAGATCTTAAAACAAGACGATTGTTCTTAATTGGAGAATCACTTTCATGAATTCATGTTTATTTGGTCTTGTTTTAAGATCTTTTCTCTCAAAGTTACCACACTCATTTAGTGGTTCTCTAACTTTTTTCAGCAAAGTTCCTGCCAAGTAGTCCCGAATTAATGCACAGTTTTTTTGGTTGGGAACAGAGGTAAACATGGTACTGTTGCATTAGTGCTTGATTTAATACCATTTTTAAAAAAATAAACCAATCACGGCCTGGATGGACCGGCGACCTGTCCAGGATGTACCCTGCCTCTCACCTGCTAGTTGCTGGGATAGGCTCCAGCTTCCCTGCCAGTGTGAAATGGAATAAGTGGCATAGAAAATGATTTAATAATTTCAATAAAGATGTTCTCTCCTGTTGTTTTCCCTCCAAACTTTTGCAGACTAGGTTCGTAAATATTGTCACTATCAACGTATCAAACAAAGCAACAAGTTGTGAATTTTTTATATATAATTTTTTGCCGATATCATTCACCCCTAACCTAGTGTCCGGTCTCTGTTATCATATCATTTTAATATTACCAAGATTTTAAAAGATAAGATATGAAATAATAATTATCCATGTCCCATGCATTCATCTGGAGCCATGATTTACACAATCATGTTTGCAGCAGAAAGAGGGTGTATTTGTTACTCTGTGTGTTTGTAATGATTCATCACTATTTCATTGTAAAATGTGAAAGAAGCACAAAACGCATCTTTTCATGCACCTCCTTTAAAGTCGAGTGTTTTATTTGGAGATTTTCTTTTGCACCTCCATCATGTGATTGTGTTGCATCTCTTCATCCAGAAAACCAAATCGAGTGTCAGTTACATCTAATTTGATCTTTAAACCTTTATAAATGATCTGATTTGCACCATGTGTCGCCTGCACATCGATATCTGACCCAACAACAGCAGGAAAAGTGACTCATCCTGCCTCAAGAGACATAAATGCATTTTTCCTCCAAGGAAATAGATTTATTAAATTTTAGATTTCCTCAGACTGCCGCAGAGTTCGGTGATGTCTGATGAGGCCACATTAGAGCTGACCAATCAGAGCAGAGGAAGCATCCTCCCTAACATCCCTGCTGTATTACAAGGACTTTTCTTACCTTAACCACCTTTTCTATGCCTAACTAACCAAAACATGAAACACAAAGTAAGGCTTCAGTGTCAGATGGGAGATAAAATCCTTTTCATCTCTCCAAATCCGCCACCAAACCTCCACCCTTTTAAATCAGGCTTTCTTTTAAGCTTTTTTAAACCAGCAATCACTCCTTCTGGGACGGTTTCACATGTCTTCATATGAAAAAGCAACACTGGTGTCCCAGGACGTGGATGAAAGATAACGCTTCCTTACAGTTTCACAAACTTCTGTGAGACCCGGGTTGAGTTATTGCTGCGTCTGTGCCGAGCAATAAATATTCATGTTCCAAGTACAGTCATGCAAACACATATTTCACTTCTTAATATTTAGAATTTATACAACTTTGGTTAGAGTTTGCAGAATTTATCCTGGTTTTCACCTCTGTATATCGTGTTGGCGGCAGATAGATTCCCCGTGGACGTATTTGGTGAAAACACATAAACGGTAATTTAGTTTCTAGCAGATTTCAGGGTACGAGTTTAAAACTGAAATGAAATCCTACATTTCTAATGTCCGAGACGCGGTGTTTATCTGTGATGCTGAACGTTGAATTAAATATAACTTGCATGAATGAATTATTGGACGGCCCTCGGTTCCAGGAGCTCAAAGCTTGACCGTAGGTTGACTTCATCTTTTATAATTCAGCGTATAAATGCGAAGCATTCTTTCTCTGTCTCTGGAGTGTTGTTGTTTACCTGATCATGAAACATTTCATGTTGAGCTCTGCTCAGACTGGCAGCACACTGGCTGTAATGTGTTTACTTACAATGCAGCTAAGCCGCTTAAAACTGCACCCCTGCTTCCGATTTAAGACCTAACCCACCATCTAAAAACACTCATAGCGTGAGGCTTCACTCACACATATTGTTGAAATGTGCCCTCTAAATAATCACCAGATTCCTTTCTAATCCAGAGGAAAGATGCTCTGCAGGCTCTGAGACGGTTCTGCATCGTCTAATGATGAAAACCCAAAGGAAACCCTCCAAACAAACATCCACGCTCTCGGTTCATTGAAGCAGTTTCTTCCTTCATGCAGCAGACGTTTTAAAAAGATGATCCTGTTTAATGTTTAAAATCTGATTTAGTTTGATTAGAAAAAGTCAAATATGAACATTTAAAGAATGACACAGTTCTGTTTACTGATCCATCTACTGGACTAAACAGGTCAAGATATTACAATGGCTTTTTGACCTAAATTGAATAGATCTACATTCATGATGTCAGTGAATATGTGATGCACCTGTATTAATATAACATGGAGATTTAAAGCTCAACGTTTTGACATGACAACGGCAGCTTAAAGGACGTGGACGGGAGGACAGCTTGTGTAAACTTCTGTCCAGAGGATTCAGACGTTGTTATGCAGACCATCGAAACATTCTTTGATGGGCGCTTCGCAAAATATTGCCTGGATTACCCGACATGTGCTCCAAAGCTTCGGCAAGTCACGTCTAGTTTCTGGAGCATCCGAAGCTTCAACACGCCTTTTGTTGTTGTCACCCACTAACCTCACGTCTCATCTGGATCCAACGCCTCAGTGGATCGTGACGTATTTAACAGACGTCCATGTTTGCTGCTTCTGTTCAGCATGATGTGCCACAGAACTGCAAAGAAACACATGACCCCTACAAACGGCATGATGGGAAACACACCTCAAATTAGGAGGAAGGAGAGGTTACTGGATGGGTTTAGAACAGTGGTTCCCAACTATTTTCCTTGAGGACCCCTTCATGCATATACTAAAAAGCAGTGGACCCCCTGCCCCACCCCGTGCTGAAACCATGTTGGTTTTATGCTTTCAAAAGTCAGATTCTCTCCATAAATACTGTCTGAGTCCTGTCCTTCCATAAAGCTAAAGTTGAATTAACAACATATAGCCCTACTTTTTTTGCTTAAGATATGGACCATATGTGGGCATTAATCAAAATGACTCCTCAGCTTGTTCCATATTCCACGAGAAGCGAGAACTTTGTTCTTGTTCTCAAGGCCGCAGGAACAAGAAAAACGATTGTTTTGGTGGCATTTCATACTCCAAAAGAAGCTTTGTCCAAGACAGGGCGAGGATTACTGCGGGGGGGTCATCTGTGTCTTCATGTGCAATGAGCCGGTCGACCTGGTTATTTTTTATTTCCCTTGAAACTTCATCTGTGACATCCATGCCATTATCCGTGTCTTTATCTACCATGTGTTGGAGACATTTTTGTACTTTCTCACCACCTCGATCAAAGGTCGATTAAAGCTGTCCGTTCATCCTCGCATCAGTGGAAATGCAGAAGGGACTACTTTCCTCTTCATGCCTTCCCACGTTATCTACATCCACCACAAATGTCCGACCAATCACACAATACTTCTCGGACCCCCACGAAAAGAAAGTTCTGCCAGCCCGATGCCTCGAAAATTGTCCTCAAACACGTCCGGAGAGAACAAAATGACGTCATTTTGTTCTCGTGGCCTTGAGAACAAGAACAAAGTTCTCTCTTCTTGTGGAGGATGTAAGCGCTTTTAATCTTCAAAGCCTTAAGGCCGGTTTATATTCGTGCGTTGTCTGCATCAAGTTGGTTACGCCGTTGGTTACGTAGGTCCGTAGAGGCTCGACGCGCACCTCTTCAGACCAGACGTTCAGCTGGCTACACGAACGCATCAATGCGGAAGTACTCCCTTGGGATTGGTCAGATTGTGAAGACTTGTTTCCGGATATTTGACTACGTTTAAACTGCAGGCAAAAGTGATATAAAACTGATTTTTTCAAGATGCGAAACCAGAAGCCAAACCAGGACTTGTGCAAAATTAGCGGACTGTGCTGCAGCTCCATCTACTAACAGCACCCCATAAAGACTGATCACTACATGTAATTTGTGTCTAGTAAACTTGTTTTGTTAAATCATTAAAAACTATGGAGTTTATCAGCAGATCCCAGCCGTACCAGTACCTGCAGAACTGGTAAAGGAACTGCTACACGGCGCTTTTATCCTACGCTGGTATATAAACACACAGATCTACGTCAGTTACGCAGACCTGACCTGACGGAGACGCCGGGGATGTATAAACCAGCCTTTGGGAACCCCCTGTGCTCTTTGAGGGACCCCCTTAGGTGTTCCCGGACCCTAAGTTCGAAACAAATTGGTTTATAATAAAACATAACTTCAGTAGAGTTAAGAAATTGTCACAGTTTGGGGTAAAATCAGGGTTCTGCTTTTCAGGGGAGCTAAGGTGAGCTCAGCTCCCCTGAAAAGCAGAACAGCTCCCCTAAAGACATTCTGCTGATACCACAAGGGGGAGCCCTAAAAATTGTCCACTTTCAGGTTACATTTAATTTTTCCATACGATATTCGCGATGTCCCTTTTCTGATTAAACAAGCAGCATGTAGTAGCAGTAGAAGGTTTTTTGCAGTAATCCTGCTTTAAGCCGCATTACGTGCAATAATATGCATGCACGTGCACGTAACTTGCAAAGTCACGGCACAAGCCTGAAAATAAGGCTCCCCCGAAAGCCCTTATGTAATTCACACCCTGGGTAAAATACATACTTTTTATGGCATGACATTACCTTTATTTTACAGGTTGCCATGGTTACATGTAAACTAAGCTTGGTGTGATGAAATTGGGTCGTATTTCCTGGTTGGATTTAGGCTCTAATATCACTCAGTTTGGGCTACAGAAAGATCATGATTACAGCTAAAATACGGAGCTTTTACAACATGACTGCCATCGTCATATGTGCTATTGTACAGGTTGCCATGGTTACATGTTGATTCAACACCTTGAAATCAAAATTTGTTGCATCCTGGTGGGATTCAGACTGTAACATCACTTAGTTGAGGTTAGAAAAGGATCATGTTTACGGGTAAAATACATTATTTTTACAAGGCGACTGTCACCGTTTTATATACAGTTTCTTTCTCAGCCGCTGAATTCGCAGGGCACATTTTCTTCATGACAGTTATATAACTAGCCTGGAAAACCTGCATGTGAGGGAAGAGACAAAAAGAAACACGAAGTTAACGGCGTATTCGTACATGGAGAGTAAAGAGAGAGGAGAGGAGGTGTGATGGGAGTTTGGGCTCAGCCATGATGAGAAGTGCATTTAAAGTTTCTGCTGCTTCTTTTTCCGTCTTTGAATTTTAGAACCTGAAAATCTTTATGCATAAAGGAATTCCCTGGTTGCTGACCAAAGCCAGACTTTCTCTCTCTGCCTCCCTCAGAGATGCCGTGCATCTCCAAGCTGAGAGGACAGCACTCCGCCAGGAGCTTGTCATGTTGATAGAGCTGCACGACTCCAATATCCTCAAGACATGTTTTCCCTGTCTGTCCTCCTGATATACCTCTCAGTTTATTTCACGCCTGTCACCATGTCTGCTTGTTGAGATACTGTCTCTTACTGAGCTCTAATCTGTCCTAGGGATAATGTTATTTCTTACTTTCTCTTCTGGTTTCGGCTGCCCTTCCCTTTCTTCCCTTTACCGCTCCCCGGGGACGAGGACTGAGAGTAAAACTGTTTTTCTTTTATATAAGCAGAAAATAGACAACAGAAGGACCATGTATGCCTTCACCCATAACCCCACTGCTGTGTTTTCTTGCTTCAAGTTTGTCTTTAACCTGGTTTTAAATGCGACATTGCCTTCACACATCATCACACAACCTCTCCGTAGCTTTTCTGCGATACTTTACAGCCGCTGAGTCAGAACAGATGTGCAGAAACATCAGCACAGCTTCACTTCATCTGTCTGTAATGACTCTTTTTCATCTGTGAATGTGCTTAAATGTGTATCCACTGGGCTTTTTATGCAGTCAAGGGAGTGTTTTTATTTCTACACCCTCTTCAAGTGACTCCTTCCACTGGCAGCGGAAGATTTTCCTACTTGCTGCCTCGAATACAGATTATTTAATATTGTCAGAAAGTGATGTAGCTTTTTGTGATCCTTTTTCCTCTCTGCTGCATCCTGGGTGGGTGTACGCTCCACAGCCAGTCTTGTGCTGTGTGTCCCTAAACCATATATGCTTCCATATGCATGCATATGTGTGCTTAGCTTTGTTTCTGCTCCTGTGCTTTATAGCAAACAAATGGGATTTAGCCAGTTGGAGTGAGCTTGCAGGGAAACATATCCCCTTTAAATTGTTTATTTATGTAAATGAGCTCTGTGGCACATGAATGAAAGAAACGCCAAGGTCATAATATTGTCTGTGAAACACACCATACTCTACAGGAAATGTGATTTTTGCAGAGTTTTCTTTCATTTGAAAACAACCTCTTAGGTAGCTGTGTCTGCAGCCTGCAGCTACAATTTATGGTGAGGGGTGTCTTTAGTGGCCATTAAAATTATGATAGCAAGTCATAAAGTCCCTGTAGAGAGGCGGTCAGGGTTGATGAAGAGGTATAAAAAACACTAGACCTCATTGTTTTTTTTAAAACATGACAATTTGAATTTTTCTTTAGCAAAAAGTAAGAACATTTATTTAGTTGTTGATCTTACAGTATCTTGAGTGCAGGGATGATTTACTGCAGATGACATTTAACATATTGTTTATTTAATTTGGGCAGTGCAGGTTAAAGAACATAAGTACAAAGACGCATGATGTAAACATCCCAGATTACAGCAAATAATGCTAATTTCCTTCTGTAATAATCCTGTCAACCATTTTAGTCCCATTCTGCAAAATACTGTTTTTGACTGCCTTATGCATGAAGCAATAACTTCACAGCTGATTCAGGGCTAGATATTTAGCTGAAACACCACCACTTTGGCTAGAAACTGGCTAGAAACTCTGGAAACTGGCTGGTCCTATGTGGGTCTACTTGTGTTTGTAAAAGATTAAGGATTATTATTTTTTCCATCATCAGAATTAAATGTTACATTTTAATTAGACAGAAAAAACTAATTGTAGACAAAAAAGAAAAAAGAGGTGCAATACTTGAAATAGCTGCTAAAACTGGATAATATTCACTTCAAAAGACTTGAGAACAATTTAATATAAAGTGACCAGGAACCCTTTACCGTCCACTAGTGTGGCCTTATTTCAGGTCTGCCTGGTGTCCTGTGAAGGAAGCTGAAACACAACTATCCATGAATAGCAACCTGAAACATCAAGAAATAAACAAAAAGTGAGATAAAAAGTCAGGAAACAGGAAAGAAGGAAGTGGAAAAACTGTCCCAAAGCGGTATTGACTGCAAGTCCCGTGGAATCCTAATAATGACCATGTTGTGGTTGGTTTTAGGTCCTTGATGTCAAAAACAGCATGTTTGGAGACACTTTTTCTGAACGCTGTAAGAGTGTTTTTTCATATTTTGTAATAGCATTTTGTAATTCGCATTTAGACGCCACCGGACGTGTACTCAGAGCAAGTTGCCGGTCCGTAAAGGGCGATAGCCGCTAGCTTCCAGATAGGAGCCGCCTCCATGAACTGTCTGGTGCCACACGAGGTTCAGTGGCGTCACACAGCTCATTTAACGTATCCCGGGTCATTCTGAAACCTCGTCCCTTATTCGTGTCCGCTCCCGTACATACAGACGTGGCCTCTGGACTATCAGCCGCTGCTTTTGTCTTCTGATGACGACAGCTGCAACGAAACAGCTGCTCTAAATGCTGAATCTTTCATATCTCCATCCTCCTCAAAGTAGAGTCTCACGGGACGAGATTTTACGAGAATCACAGTTCATGTGCTAAACACCATTCAGTGGAAACGCCTGCAGTTATTCTTTGACAAAACTGTCATGGAAATGCAGCTATTGTGGAGGACGGCTCACCAGCCTGAAAGCATGACATAAAAAGTTGTAGAGAAACGTCCACGGTCCTCCAGGTGTACCTTGCTTCCTGCCTAGTACCTTACCATTAATTAATCGTTGCGTATAATTCCACGATTTATTGTGAAATCGCGTAATTTTTTCCTCCCAAAGAGCTGAACTGATGTGGCGATGTTAAAACTCTCGCCAGGAAGTCGTCTGCAGCCCGATTACTTGCGTTTGACGCTTTTCCAGTTTCACCCACTCACATCTCATCACCAGCTCTTATGTTTTCTTCAGCTCTCGGTCTAAAATCCGGCCTTTTCAAAAAGTCTGAAAGCATAACTGATGACTAAAATGTAATCATGTCACAGTAAACATTAACAAACAGCACATTTCTCCTGTAATCTTTGCCTTTTCAAACAGCTACTTCTCTTCTCCCTCCTCCTCAGTGCGTCAGTAATTTATCTTCTCCGTCCTTGACATTGTCTTGTTTATGTGTTCTCAGCTATTTTTCTTTGATTCTCTCCATTCCTGGCAAAGGCATCACAGTTTCCAGCAGCTTTTTTTTATTTTGAACGGGCTACAAAGAAGAGAGCGGACTGAGAAGCAGTGAGCACATCTCCAGACGCTGTGTGCACGTACAAGAGCTGGACTTCAGCTCAGAGAAACAGAACAGGCGCCTGCAGTCAAGGTCTCGCTTACTTAATAGAGCGAGGGGGGGGGGCGTCGTGGAGCAAATGGGGGAGAAAGGAGAAATAATAGCAAAAGGGGGGGAGGCGGGGAAGGAAAGACCCGTCTGTGCCATGATGGGAATACCAGAAAGAAAAGGGATAATATGGTAGCTGAAGCTATTAATAGTATCCTACCTGCCTCCGGTCTCAGTGGAGCTGACCCAACACAGCTGGGACGCCACTTTTTCTCTTTTTCTGTGTGTGTAGCTTCATTCGTGGAGATTTGCCTCTGTTTTTAAACGGTTCTCGTTTACAGTCTTTTTCAGCGTGTAATTCAAGGATCTTTAAACTTCCTGTTGACTCTGTGCAACCGACCTGTTAGAGGTTTTTATTAAGTGAAGCTTGCGGATGATGGGAAACTTTGAAGCTTCTCTCCTTTTTCTATCTTTTCAAAGAACAGTTTAAACTTTAAAAATGCCACCGTCTTCCTCCAACTGAGATTTAAACTTTTAAAGATAGTCAGGAAGCTGGGGGGAACCATACAAAAACAGGGGGATGTTCAGACACGGCCAAGAACGGCTTGCCCGTTTTCCTGGTTTCCATGGCAACAGCTTCTGCCTCTATGATTAAAAGAGTGTCAGTGACTCCATATTTTCTACAAAAAGTGCTTCGAGCAGCAGCAGGAAAAGTCTTCTGAAACAGAAGCTTGAAAAAAAACCCAAAAGTTTGACTTTGCGGTCTGAAACGCATTCACGCAGTCTTCTAATGTACAACATTTTCCTTTATTCTTGAAAGTTTCCTAACTGCATCAGGAGGTTTTAGGTGAATGGTGAAGTCCATGTTTTTCTTTTTGTTTTAATTAGGCCCGAGCACCGAAGGCGGTGCGAAGGCCTATTGTATTGCAAGTGTTTCTTCTCGTTTTAAAATTCTCCTTTCCGCCACTTCGCGTGCATTTTTGGGGGACTGCACATATCTGAAAACTCATGAAACTTTGCGTACCCCCCCAGAGGGCAAGACCAATCGCCGAATGGCAGGGGTCCCGTAAAGAGGCGCTGCAATGTACGCGACAGCGCCACCTATTGTTGTTGCCCCGCCACTGACCATCAGGTAAAATCATGAAAGTTGGTACACAGGTAGAACTCATTGAGCTGGACAGAAAATCCTCTTGGAGGAAACGCCTAAACCCAACAGGAAGTGGGCTATTAGGGGTCAAAGTGGCGATTTTGCGATTTCGTAAACAATGGAATTTAACTATCTCCTCCTAGGGATATGATCGTACGGCTTCCAAAATTTTACC
>JBBBVU010000020.1:1689148-1699418 GCA_037177055.1 Atherinosoma microstoma
GGGACGAGGCGGTGCAATAGGCCAAGCGGCGCCAGAGGTGCGAGGGCCTCCATCGCCGCTCGCGGCTTTAATTTAACATGTTTTTGCTACTCTTGGCCTTTATTCAGCAGCAGTAAGGTGATGAGAGAGGAGGTGGTCCTTCATTGTGATGAACAATGATGTTTAAATGCAGTCAAGTCAGGCTACATTGTTCGCTGCCACATTCATCTTTGCCCCCGAAAGCACGAGAGAAGTCGATTTATTTACTGAAATATGTTCAAAGCTGCATGGGAAGCAGATCTTGGCATTATTTTCTGTGGCACAGTATTCTACATAATACAGCCCGGGACATTTGTATGAGGTTAATTCAATTAAAAATGATCAATGTATGAGACACCCTCTAAACTGTTTAGCTAAGCTTAAAATTTATGAAAACACAAGTGTGTGGTGTAAATCAGATCAATAACATCAGACTGTTTAGTTTCTCATACAAACTTTAAACCTGTTCTAGAGGAAACTTCAGTGTTTTGGCCACAGGTTGCATCTGTGATTAAAGACACAAATTTACATCCTTGTTTGAATATAGAGCACTTCATATTTATATGGTAACCTCCATCTCATGTTAGAAATAGATTTCTGCACAAACACTGAACAGAAGTTGGAATTTAAAAGATTAAGTCAAAATATTGGTCATAAAATTTGAAATTAGGCCTAGTTGGAAAGTGTCGCTGGGTAAAGAGGCGTCTTGCTGTCCCTCCTGAACCTGTTGCCTTCAGGATCCGACCTTAGATAAGGAGAAGAAGATGAATGGATGGGATGTTAAACAGCTTAGCCGCCAGTAAACGAGCTGAGGAGTGAATTCTCAGTCTTACAGCTCTGTACATTTAATATGTGCTGCATGCTTTTATGTTTTTCTTACAGATTAGAAGCACATCATCAATTACATTACATTTTAACCAGTCAGATTAACAGAGTTTTACTTGTGGAGAGTCGGTCAATTAACGTGATATTTTGTCTTCTTCCTATGATGATAAAACTGATGCTGCGGCATCATATGTACTAACATCTTTAGGATCCACTGTTGACTAGTCACACCTAAAATCCAAGACACTAATTGGTCCAAAGCAATTTGCCTTTGCTGCATGGCTTGAAGTCTCTGCTGCTTCACACCTCTAAAGGAATAAATCCCATCTGAATAGGGCTTTATCCTGGTATTTTGCCCTTTATTTTCTTCCGGTCTTTATTTGCTATGTTTTGACTGGGGCTTAACTGGTGAGCAGAGCTCCAGAGGCAGTGAAGTAGATGCATGTTTGCTGTAAATAATTCAGATAAAAAGCTATTGAAAATGTGACATACTCGCATAAAACGCTGACAGGTTTCCAATACCTATTATCAGACTGCTCTGCTAGTCCTGCAGAGACATCGGTGTGTGTGTGTGTTTGTGCTGTATTACAACAGCCTGTTGTATGTTTGAGTGTATTGGTGTGTGTTGCGTTCACTGCTTGGCTTAGTGATGCAGCAGGGAGGTGCAAATGTCACGCTGTCTAAAAAAGCCAAAGCGACTGACTGTAGGGAGCAGGAGGACAAACTGGAAGCTACTTCAGAATATGAAAGTGCTGAGTGAAAGGTGGAAAACATCACAAATCTCTCCATGCAATGATCACTTGCTCAGTTCTTCTGCTCTCTTTCTCATGCACACACACCATCTATTACCTATAATCACATTGCAGAGCGTTTCTTCAGCCAAATTGAATTGTAATTGGCAGACAATGGCCGTGACATCTCAATTCACTGGCTGGCTCATATAGAAGCAGCTTGTCTAAATTGATCCTAAAGTGGGCCATGCTTACTGATGAGCCCAGAGCGTTAATGAAAGAATACAAGAGGGAGCTGGGGACGTAAACGAAGCATGAAGGCAGGGGAGGGAAAGGGAGGTGTACTATCTCTGCAAAAATAATTGCCCTTTTGGACCAGTGCCATTAGTAATTATTGTATGTGACAGCAGCAGCAGCATGTTTACCTCCTCACTGACATACCTGAGTGATCAGCTGCAGAGTAATACAGTTTTTTATTAGAAGAAAATAATGTAAGAAGTGTTTGGATTAACAGAGCAGCCCTGTTGAGAAATTTGCAACTGCATTTTCTCTGTGATTGGATTAAATTTTTTATCAATCTCTGGGGGAATGCTGACAATTTGCTCATTTAGCGGAACCATTTTTCTTTTAAAATATGTAATATTCAATATCATTCCAGCAGAATTATGAAATGTTTTCATGGTTTCACTAAATTGCTCAGTCCCTGGCATTACTACTCAAACTACCTCTTTGTCTCTCTCCAAAGTGGTCGTTTACAGAAGGCAGCCAATTAGCATTTAGCACGTGTAAGCATCTGATCTGGATTAGTGTGACGTAAAAATGTGTTTTTAACCCGACATCGCTCTTTTCCAAAACATAAACGAGTAGATTTTCTTTAACTTAACCTAAACAAGTGGATTTTCTATTGACTAAACTTTGGGTATACCAAAACATAAAAATGTCAATTGGTCAAAAACTTGTCATATGTAAGGCGTTGTCTTGGTCTGATGATGTCAAAATGTGAACAGCATGATGAAGGAGACAGTTTAAATACCAGCTGTCATTGAACCAGAAGATTTAATGGTTGTTTCATTGTTCAGACACTTCTTTTGGGATTTGTTTTACGGTTAATCAGAGGCTAATAAGAGAACAGAGTTTCGTGCCAGAAGTACTGAAACATCTAAAGTTGTACATGTGCATTCAAATGTTTAGAGTGAGTCAAATTAAGTTCAGCTTTTAGGGTTATAGTGCATTTAGGTCAATTGTGACATGATATAAGAGTCAAATAACCTTAACCTTTTGTGAGTTGTGAGTTGTGAACCAGGGATGGAAAACCCCGGTCCTCATGGGCCCCTGTCTTGCTG
The DNA here is from genome assembly GCA_037177055.1 of Atherinosoma microstoma. Classification (NCBI taxonomy): domain Eukaryota; kingdom Metazoa; phylum Chordata; class Actinopteri; order Atheriniformes; family Atherinidae; genus Atherinosoma; species Atherinosoma microstoma. Next base: position 1,692,066 of record JBBBVU010000020.1, read on the forward strand.
GTTTTAGATGCTTGCCTGGTCCAACACACTTGATTCAAATGATATGGATCTGATAGCTTGGTAAGTTTGAATCAGGTCTGTTGAAGTATGAAAGGATCTAAAACCCCAAAGGACGGTGGCCTTTGAGGACTTGACTTACCCATCCCTGATCTAAACCCAACAAAACAGCTAATGAAACCTGAAAAATTAGGTTAAAAAAAGAGAAAGCCACAAGGTGTTCCTAGGTCAGAAGGTATATTTAATCCCTCCAGTGAGTCCTGGGACTTCTCCATGTAGGATGTGCCTAGAAAATCTCCAAGGGGAATCAACAGCAATCTCATTAATTCAGATACTACCCAAATCTCGTGGCCATAGTTGAAGGTTGGAACATAGATAGACCAGTAAATCGATCATCCAGACTGCTTCACACTCAGCTGTGAGGAAGTCAACAGAAACACATGTGCAAAAAGAGCCTCGAGTTCCTATCCATGAAGACCAACATCAGGATTGGTGACAAGAAACAGCCTCGGTGGAGTCCAAAATGCTCTGTGAAAAATTTTTTGTCTTTGTGTTGAGAATGTGGACACAGTTCTTACTTCCATTACCAGGACCTAATAGCCCACAGTAGCAACTCCGGCACCCTGCACTCCCTCAGCAGACTTCCCACAGAATTCCCTGAGGAACATGCTCGTAAACCTGCTCCAAGACCACAAAACACATGTAGACTGGATGGTTAAGCTCTTGATCCCACCTCGTTAGAACCTTGTTACTTATTCATAAGTTAATAGTCTGTAATGACATTAACTGGATTTACCATAAATCATCTAATATTTCACCAATATGGCTGAAAACTGGGATGGGTTTCCATTACTGGTTCTAATTTGCAAAACAATATGAATTAAAATAGAGGGGAAAAAAGGAGAGATTTTTCACTAATGTGTAAAAGAGTATATGCGGTTGTTTTGAAGAAGTCTGTATGAATCCCATCTGACCTAGAAAAGATTAAAACGGCCCACTCACTCCATTCAACCCCTCTCTTCTGCAGGTTGTGTCTCTTTTGAGATTAGTAGTACTTAAAAATCCTTGAAGCACATTATTAACATAAAGAAAAAACAGACAGTAAATAGCCTGAGAGCTCACACGGTTTTTGACAGAGAATTTCATTCTCTATACACTTTTTCTGTCTGCAGTTTGACCGGGAATGGATGGTTATGATTCCTCTTTAGGCAATCATCTTGATTTGGGTGTTGAACTGGCCTGGGTTGTTAAAACACTGCATCACAGACTAAAACCACTGGTTTCTACTCCAATCACAGTAATTCCTTTGTTGCATCTTTACTCCATAAACTCTGAGCTTCACTGCCGCAACATTCCTCTGTTTTTTTTTTATCAGCTAACATTTAAAACTGTTGCTACTACAGTTTATTTGGATGAGTTCTGCTATCGTGCTGCATTCAATGACAAATAAGAAACGGGAAATTATAAAAGAAAACCAATGGGAATGATTCTGTAGTCAAAATGTGTTCTGTGGCGCTGAGTTGGAATCATACCAAGACATATGTGCTCTTTTATAGCACTTTAATACTTGGATTTATGTTTGAGCATCCATCCATTTTCTTACATTTATCTGAGGTCAGTTGCCAAGGCAACAGGTTGAGGAGGGAGACCCAGATACTGCTTTCCTGAGGGACATTCCCCATGTCCCCCTGGGTATCTCAAGGCGTTCCCAGGTCAGAAGTAATATATTATCCCTCCATTAACTCCTGGGTCTGCTTTCAGTAGGAGCAGTTTGGAAAACCTCCGAGAGAAGGCAATCAGGAGGCATCTTGTTCAGATACCAGAACCACCTCAGCTGACTCGAAATGGAGGAGCAGCCACTCCACACCAGTCTCCCTTAGGAAGCTCATTTCAGACGCTTGTATCCCCGATCTCATTCACTCGTTCACTACCCAAAATTTCAAGACCATAGTGAGGGCTGGAACACTGATCCACCAGAACTCTAAATCTTCCTCTTTCAGCTCAGCTCTCTCCACACCACAACAAACCGGTGCAGCGCCATCATTACTGCTGGCGAAGCTCCAATCCATCAACATCTCTTGTAAACAAAATCCTGTAAATACTTAAATTCCTCCACTTTAGGCAAAGACTCATTCCACTCTACCTTGTTCCAGTTGAGAACCATGGCATCAGACTTTCATCCTGACTACTTCGCACTCAGCTGCACCTCGCCCCAGTTTGTGTTGAAGATCTTGGTCTGAGGAAGCCAACAGAAGCATCAGAATCATCTGCACAAAGCAGGGGCAGCCATAGTCGAGGCCAACATGCACCTTGAACAAATTTGACTTTGTGCAGAGGATAACAAAACAACTTCTAACTTGGTTAGACCAGACCCGAATACCCTGCGATAGCAACTCGAGCACCCGTGCTCAGGGAACACCACCACGGGACAGTGGCGTAGACTGGATCGTCAAACTCCCACAACTGCTTCGGCAACTCTGTAAGGGCAAAGATCTGGTTCACTGGTCCATGACCTGGATGAAACCCAGACAGATTATCCTGAATCTGAGGTTTGACAGACACAAAATTTGTGCTTATCCCCACACCTTCCGGTCTCTGCCCCCAATGAACTCCAGAGTATGAGAGTCCAGCCCCTTCCAATGAGCCTAACTACATTTAGTCAATACCACTTCACCCTTTGCACGAGCTCGGGCTCCTTAAATTTTGTGATGCTGGCAATAGACACACCCAGGCCCCTGCCCAGCCAGCATGTCCATGTGGGGGCCATAAGGGTCAAATGTGGATACTGAGTGGGCATAGGCTTGAATTGGCCAACTTTTGCAGGTCTCATGTGGTTTGAGTTACATGGGCCCCATATGTGAACCTCATGTGGGCTGTTTGAGCCCAAAATGGGATGTAGGGCTAAGAGGGCATAAACAGGGCCCTCACAAGTTGGGTCCCAGCTGAAACCCAGTCAGAACCAGCATGAAACACATATGGGCACCGTGGAAACTTCAGACAAACCCACTTGGGTCCCTTATCTGCATCCCAAATTTAACCTTTATGACCCCACGTGGACACCAGGCACTCACTGATGAGCCCCCATTAACTCCTGGCTCCAAGGCATGCACCTCGGTTTCACTTTTTCAGGCACTCTGCAGCCCATAAAATCAAAGTACATGAATCTCTCTATTTTTTTCTCTCCACTGAGATTAATTTGCTCTGGGAGACCCGAGCACGGGCTGATTCCCCCAACAACCAACGCTCAGGATCATGCTCCAACTCCTCCACCAAAGTCTCCCTGTAAATCCCTTCAGTTTGTTTGTGCTCTGTAAGAACACAACACACGGCTGCTGCTGTTTGAGCTAAATGTCGTGTCAGGTAGGGACATGAATTTGTGCTCCATATCTACGTTGGTGAGATGATTCAATCTGCCATCACCAAAGCAGACGATACTCAGGCTTCCTCAGAAATGCTGCAGCTCTGAGGGGAAAAAGGGGGAAAAGTCAGGCCGTTGAAGCAGGAAAAGCTGTCATTACAAATCTGATCAGTCTGATGGAAGTTGTGAGGAAGCAAATCTGCTTCAGAACAGTCTGGAAAAACAAGTTTTCAGAGCTTCGTCTGGCGGTTTGAAATTAGTTTCTTTCATCCAAAGGTCGGAGGAGCTGCAGTTTGAGAGTTTTGGGAGAGATTGAGACAGGAGGAAGAAAAATGTATGAGAAAAAAGAAAGAAAGTTAAATGTCAAGAGAAAAAAAAGGGGGTGTGAAACAAAGCTGGAGTCAAGTCGAGGCAGATTTATATAAGGCAGCTTTACTTAAATCTGCAAATAAGCTTTTGTGATCTCTGCTGATCCTTTCTCGCGTGGTACAGATGAAGCTTAAACTGATAACGAAGACAGAAATTCTTGAAACAATGAAGTGAAAAAAACCTGCATTTGTTTGTTTATTAACCATGACTGGACAGTTTATTGCTTAAATGAATTGGCTGAAAAACGAGGTCATTCTGAGTAGCAGATGTGTGAAAGTAGCCGATTCATCTGCTTGTGAGATGTTCCTGTTTTGTGCTGCTTTAGGATGACGTCTGCAGAAAATCCAGCAGTTTAACTCTGTGAATTATATCCCTAGTCACTTTTTTCTCTTCTATGTTTTTCCACAGAAGTTTTTGGAGAAATCCAAATCCTGAAAGATTTACTGTACGTCCTTAGTTACGGTTGCTAAGCTTTGGTGGAGCAGTTTTAATGGGTGGGGGGGTTAGTGAAAGGTCAGTTGATAGTAAACACGTGTCTGCATTAATGTCGTTCGTACGTTTGCTTTTTCTTCCACTATTATCTGCCGTGTTTGAAACAGATAATCCTTTAATTGGATTAGTTAGGCTGAATAAAAGAGCTGTCAATGAATCAGTTACCCCAGAGAAATCTACACAGACGTGCACGCTGGAACCACAGCAAAGTCAAATCTGATTGTCTGCATCAGGTCGAGGAGCGGGGGTTCGCTCCGAGATAGGAAGGATATTAGAAGACTAAAGGCGTGGTAGATTAATGACCGAATGCTTGACGCTTCTCGATGAATTATCACAAACTGTGAGCGTGATCAGGCTGGATTTGAGACAGAGCGGGTCTAATTAGCTTGGTAGGGAATCATTAGGAGTGTGTTCTCTCCTTGCCCTGATTCACTGAATGGGAACTGCATGCACGATGCCTTCCCCTGAGCAATCACTCAGCTGCTCCGTCTGCCTCCCCTCCTGTCCTCCACCTCTCCTCATCTCTCCCTGGATGTTTTGGCTCTAATTAAGACTGCACACCGCCAGGAGATGAGGAGGAGGTGCTGACCCGGCTCGCTGTGAGGTATAAGAGGTGTAAAAGTAAAGAAAGAGAAGTGGGTAGAAAAAACTCACCTTGTTCCACTTGGAGTTGAGATTGTTCCGTCTTCACGTGATTACTTCTGGTTTTGGACCGAGTGATTTACTCACCTTCACCTTAAACTACAGATTTTTTTAACTCTCAGTTGCAGGATATTCATCAGGTGGTCAGTAGATGCAGCTGATATGTGTTAATGTTGCTCTGCAGCACACAGAGCATTTGGAGGGATATGGTTCAACATCACAGACATCTCTAGAAGGATTTACAGTCGTTCTCTCGCGAATCATCGCACATTGATGTTGTTTTTAAACTGCAAGATCCCCGCAAAGCGTCACTTTTCTATGAGTATAATGGTTGAGGGATGTGTCGCTATGACAACGTGGAAAACGGCAGTTAGGAGTGAGCATATGTTACCGCTGCTGTAACTGTTGGTTCTGTGTGTGTGAAGAGAGGAAAAGCTGTGACCGTTGTACAAACACATCATGTTTCCATTCAGTTTTCAGCCAAATTTGATGTCATTTTGTTTGGATTGTTGTTAAACAGAAAATACACATCAGGCTTGTTTACTTCAGCTGGTTTGGAGGAAGTAAATGTTGTGTCGTCAGATTGTGGCTGTAAAGTCGATTTTGGCTGGAAGTAACAGAAGTCGTTGATAACCAGGAACTTGTCAAAAAAGGGAAAATTGAGAGAGATCATTCCTGTTTTTCTTAGCTTTGGTATGGTTTCATCTGTGTAGTGATGTGAATAACATGCTCACTACTTTAACACTTGTTTTTGTTGTGCAAAACTGGATTATTTTAGTATGTTTCCTAATGTACAACCATTCATTAAATCAAAACTACTGAACATGAGCATATTTTCACGCTTTTGCGCCCCCTAGTGATGGCTAATTCAATATCTGTCTTGCATCCTGTCTCTTCTCTGAGATCTCTCCTGCTAATAAAAGTCAGTCGGGTGTTGAATCTTGTCTTCATCTCCTGCTCGATCTCTTTCTCTCTTTCTTTTCCTCTCTGATAATGTCTTCTTGAGTTTCTTTGCTGCATCAGCCATGATGTAAAATAACCAGTGTGTTGATATCCAGTTGCTGGCGTTGCTGCTGTAAGGTGATGCTCCATGCTGGGAAAAAAGTTGTGAACGGCTCCAGGAATGTGCGTAATGAATGTCAGTGTACCATCAAAATGTGTCAGAAGAATTTTAAGGTTGGAAACTTGTAAAAAGAAAAAAAAACAGGCTAAACTGTAGCATGAATAAAAAGTAAATTCTATCCAGGTTGCAGTTTTTACCATCTTCTCAGCTTCATAAACCAGGTCAGTGGATCCCCTCACAGGAAAATAACTTTTAGGTGTTTGAGGAACCAGAATCAGATCCAGTGAGTTTGGACCAGCAGTGTTTACCAGCTTTTATAAGATTTAAAGCCAGTTTGGATAAAAAACATGGCTGACTTTAAACCTCTGGATGGTTGAAATGAGTGTTAACACACTGACAAAACCTCTAAAGACATGACTTTATATATTCAAGTCTCCTGCTTGAATGGATGAATAACAATGGGTCATTTTAATGTGCAGCAAGTCACCACTGCGTCTGATATTAACCTTGACTGTTTTACCACATATGTTGCAGCTATTCTTACATTCATTAACTCTGTCCTGACTTCTTTCCCTTTCTGCTGAAGGAAAAACAGTGTTTACTCCTCAGCTGTGCTGCAGCTGCAGAAAGGAAAGAAAAACAGCGATTTATCACAGCGATTACCATTCAGTGAACCACTCATGCAGTAAAACGTAGCGTTACTCTAAGGCAACCTTGTTTCTGCAGATCTTCAGATCACAGGATACTGTAAAATCAGAATAACTTCTCTAACATGTTGGAGTGTGGGTAAAGATCTTAACCCTGCTACAATCCACAGGGATGACGCTACAGAGCTGTTTCTTTTACTTCAGTTCACTGAGTTTTAATGCATCATTAAAAGGAATTTTCATTTTTACTGATGAATATACTATAAACCCCTTAACCACTTCTGGCCTTTGTTTATTTAGTTTCTTTATATCTAGTTGTCTGTTTTATTTATTCATTTGCTTTTATTCACTCTTATTTTGTATTTTTTCTATATTCTTTTTTCATTAATTGTTATCAATTTAATTCAAATTAAATGGTCTTTTTGGGTTTTTTTCCAGATTTTTTTCCATTCATGTATTTATTTCTTCTTTAAGTTGTAAATAAATGCAGGGGTTAAATGAAAAATATATATAATTGACTGTAAAATACAGCTAAAACTGCAAATTTCAGTCTACAGCAAACCCTCCACCCTTCCTGAAACCATGGTGTGTCACGACTGGTGGAACGAAGGACTGGACCCAAAAGCACGACTCACGAGAAGAGACTTTCAAAAGAAAGATTTTCTTTTATTGTGTATATGAATACACTATGGTAAACTTGGCTATGGAATAAACACTGGTAGATCTACTATGGTACGAGGTACAAAGTAGTCAAGACGAACTGGCACAGGACAAAGGGAGACATG
>JBBBVU010000020.1:1782358-1797108 GCA_037177055.1 Atherinosoma microstoma
ATGAGGATGAGGAAGACAAGACACCTGAAACGAGAGGGAGGTCAGTGGTATCAAAATAAAACAGGAAATAACACAACTACAAAAATAAAAGCCCTGGCTCGGAACTGAGATCCTGACATATACACCCCCACCAACATATTTATGAACAAATTAACAAGACAACACACAGGACATTACAAATATTAAAACGTATAAGTACTAACAAGATAAAAAAGATCCATAAATATTATTTATATGTATAAGAAAAAATAATTATAACAATAATAACAAATATAAATAACTATAGACAAGTAATTACACAAAGCCTCAGCTCTGATAGGTTAAGCCCCATTTCCACTGAGCTGTTCGGGTCGGTTTCGTACGCTTTTCTGTGTGTTTCCATTATAAAAGGGGCCCAAAGAACCGAACCAAACTGCACCATTTCTGGGCCCCCTTCAGTTGCAGGTCCATTGGAAAATGGTATGGCACGATCAGGGCGGAGATACTGGCATCAGTGCGTCACACCATACAATCCATTGATTGGTGGACAGAAAACGGGGCATTAGTGGGAAACGCTCCATATTGAAGGTTCCACTTTTGCACCACCCCCTCACTCACCAATCTGGAACAACCCTGACCTGACAATAAACAGAAACCATTGAACTTTATGTCATGGGAAAGCAAAGATATTACACATCTATTTCAAATAATCCAGAAATTCAGTAGTGATCAATGCGTTCTGGCACTGGACACCGGTTACACAACACAAGCCACAGATCACCGATCACTTATATTAGGCTGTCACATCCCTCTTTCCCCACAGTTCTAAGAGCCATTTCCTCCATACAACAATCACAGTAAGACTGCACTGGTCACAGAAAACAATCAAGTTAAATCTCTCATTACGGAAGAACCTGTTAACGGATTAATTCTCTCTTGAAGATATCGTGGCCTCAATTTAAAAGTCACTGTGTAACTTTTGACCCAAATATCAGCCTAATGTGAGTAATAATGGATATTTTCTGGGGTCAATATACAGTGTTTGACGCGTATCGACGCTCCGAGGGGGCTGCCCTCTTCAGAAAACAGACATTGGCAAGAATATACTATATTATAAATTTATATAATATAATATACACCCAGCAAGAGTCTGCACTTTTAATTTTTTAATTTCAATTATATATTTTATTGCATATTTTTATTATTACATAGTACTTTGTTTTTATGCTGCTGCTGAGTCGTCAATTTCCCTTAGGGGATCAATAAAAAGTATCTATCATCATCATCATTATCATCATTGTAACTTTGCAGGAGCGGATCCGTCTCTCGTGCGATCATGTGACCTGATGCACTTTGCTTTATGCAAATAGGGTCTTCAGGATATAGCAGGGCTGGGAGTCAGAGGGTGGTTGAGAGTTATTAATAATGTGTCATAAAAAGAGGACCAAAAAAAAAAAGAAAGAACTTTGGACAGGAGAAAATGTGTGTATGGTTAGCAGAATAAACGCAGCATCCATCACACGTCACTTGTATTGAACGTCTTTTTAAGCTCAACTTTGGAAAGGTGTGTTCTGTGGACAACCTTATATCTTATTAGTGTCAGACTGGCACAAGGGGAAGTGGTTTTGACCCTTTCTAGGGTTTCCTCCCACCACTTAGTAGTGTCTTGCCTATTTTCCCAGATATTCCTGACTGATAGAGGAGATGTAAAAGATGCAATTAATCTTATAGCTGCAGGAATAATTTTAATCTCAGTAAAGGAATCAGGTTGTAAATAAGGAAAGTTGAAAACTTGGAAATATCTGAATAGGTGAGATTGTGGGAGATCAAATGTAATTCTAAGATTATCAAAAGAAGCAAAAGTAATGTCAATATGAAGTTGCTTAAAGCAAAATATACTCATATCCCTCCACAAGGCGAAAGCTGGGTCAAGTGATGAGGGTGAGAATAAGTGATTATCACAAACAGACATCAATGTTGAGGGAAGAAACTTAAAATTTTTAATTTAACCAGGTCTTTAAATTTTTATATTTTCAATTTGATAAACAGAGAATTAGTTGGTTGTGTATAAGACGTTTTAGTGATTATTCTTACGGCCTTTTTTAAAAGAAGAAAGACTGAGTTTAATGTTGTTTTGTATGTATTCCCCCCCCCCCGCCCCCCCCACTCTTCAACACAATACATCATGTAACGTATGAAGGAACAATACAAAGTGAACAATGATGAGTTAACAAAATATTTTATTTTATACTAAATTGATTTTGATATTTTTTATTTAATATAGTTTACATGTTTCTTCCAACTCAATTTTTCATTTATCATTACACGAGAAAATGTATTTCAGACACTCAAGTTTTATATCGTTTATCACAAGTTTTTTACTCTTGTTGGTCTATTTTATTCAAATTTAATGTTAGCTTATTAACATCAATCCAACTCTTCAGTTCATTTGCAGCCGTCTCCAAAAGCTCCACCGAATTATACCCACAACAAAATAGATTAGTGTCACCAGCAAACAAAATAGTTTTTTTCAACAAACTGGACACTTCACATATATCATTAATAAACAAAATAAATAATAATGTTCCCAAAACCGAACCTTGAGGAACTCCAAACTTTATACTTATTAATTTTGAATTAACCTGATTTATTTCAACGTATTGTTTTCTGTTATTTAGATAACTAAAAAGCCAGTTGAGGGTCACTCTAACTTTTGTGGTTTTTAACTGAGGACGGGGGCTGCAGGACACACTGGTGAAGCAAAGTATGCGTTGCGGCGCTTCGGTGAAGGAGCGTGTCATAATCGATCAAAGACAGTTTGAGTTAAGCTTCTTCATAAAACTAGAAAATGATTTTCTTCAGATGAAATATTTTTAATCTCAGTCCTGCTGCTGGTTGCTGAGGATGATGAGTGACTGTAGTCCAGTAATGATCACTGTATAATAATAATGATCACATCCAGGACATGTTGGACATCTGCACATCTGTCGGAACAAGAACCAGCTGCAGGAAACTCAGAGATCTTATGTTCACAGTTGTGAGTCTGACACTTTTAAACCTGCTTGTCCAGGAGGAAGCTGGTATGATCCCTGCTGTCTTTTATAGATTAGATAAACAACAACAACAACACCAAGAACAACAGCAGCAGCAATATGAGGGAAACAGACAGACCAACAGTCAGTCCAAGAGATGAGGCCTCATCTCCTCCACCATTGCCTCCTTCATTCTTGCCTCCTTCATACTTTCCTTCTTCATCCTTGTCTCCTCCATCCTTTTCTCCTTAGTCCTGGCATCCTTCGTCCTGGCATCCTTCATCCTTGCCTCAACAGTATATGGACCAACTGAAGGTCCAGATGCATGTCTCAGGTCCTGGTTCAGGTCTTTGCTGGATTTGTTCCTATTTCTTCAGGACGTCACTTTCAGATCCTGTTCGGTTTGGTGGTTTTTGTTTGTTTTTTTGTTTTGTTTTTTAGGTCTGATGCTTCTTTTATCCTCCATCTGTCCAGTTTCCTCGGATTTTTAAGAACACACTGCACATCATGCTGAATTATGCCAAGTTTTCAGATTACAGCTCTATGGGAATCACCTTGTTACTGCAAAATAAATAGATATTTTAAAGGCTGTCTCCTTGTATTATTGCATAATAATATTTTAGTTCACAACCAGATTAAAAATGTAATATGTTAATTATGTGTTATGTTAATTGTAAGACAAATAAATAGTTTTTATGGACAAATACTGTAAATGGACCTGCAAATTATCTCCATGTAAAAATTGAAAATCCAAAACGTGCTGAATTAAATCAATTAAATTAGATGTGAAAAGTTTAAGAGCTTTTTATTAAATATAAAAGTTGCATATTAATGTAAAGCGTGGTGTGGACATGTCAGCCAATCAGATCCGGCCTAGAGGGCGGAACTAACTTGTTGATAATTCTGTGTGGTGTCAACTCCCACTGCGCAGCCGCAGCCCGGGTGACGAAGATGGTGCTCATCAAGGAATAGTGAGTCTGAAGTGCTTTTTAAAAATACCTTTTAGCACATTTAGCGGGGCATTTCCACCTTTCCTTGAAAATATTAGTGAGGACTAAAGATGCGTGCCCTGATTGCTCGTCTCGTTCCCGATATTTATCCGCTCTGTAGACGGAGAAAAGCCAGCTTTGAGCAGGGTGGATCAGGACGTGGATAACGGGACACACCGGTCTTTTTTAGGCGTTGCTAGTGCAAAGCTAACGTTAGCCTCCGAGTTGTAGCAGCAGGAGGATAATTAGCTTCTTAATGGAAACGACTTACATAAAATATACTGCACAGGTTAAGCACTACCACTGTGTACATCCAGTTCGTAACATGATTTTGACAAGTTGTCGCCAACTTAAAAGCGCGGATAGCCGGTTAGCAGTATGTTATATCTCTAAAGTGCCGTAATGTTAAGCTGTGGTCTCGTGAGTGACAGATTAAGGTTCCCTTCTCTGTCGGATTTACCAGTAATGCTAAATGGCCAAGTTAGCCGTAGCAGGCGGCTAGCTGCTAGCTTGACAATTCCCTGAGTTCATCTGTTGAGCCCACATATACCAGCTGAATTACATAGCACGACGCTGAAGTTGGTTTCGTAGCCGTAACGCGAACAAAGAGTCGGACGGAATAAACCCCTCCAACACTTGACTCCAACCACATAGCAGCTGCTCATGTCGAGCTAGCTCTTGGGTTACTTTGCTCTTACTTTATTGGCGCTAGCATTCCAGTTAGCTTCAGTTAGTGAGGGGCTAATACAGCATGTAATGTTGTATTGGTTAATACAACCAGTCCTCAGAAAGCTGCTGCTGAATGTGTTGTATTTGATCAGGTCGCTGGTGGTGTTTAACCACTTTATTCTTCGTAAAGCTAACCTTTACTGAGTGGCTAACCAGTATCCGCTACATGTAACGGTACTGTACTGGTTGTTTTGAGTGGGCGATCACACAAATCTGGTTTAGATGTGATGAAATCGATCCAAATACCACCAAAAAAGAGGACCAGAATGCACCCAAATGCACTGTCACGTAAGATACAGATATTACCTCTTCATTGATTAGTTATCAACAAAGTACAAGACACTACCTACATGTGTGATACTTCACTTAAATGCAAATATTGTGTAATGGTTGAAATATTAGGAAGGGGCCTGTGGTTGTTTTGTAATGTATTTATTCTGAATCAGAATATACTTAAATGTCATTTTTTTAAACCATGGTTTAGTCAACATTTTAATAATGTATCCCTTTTTTGATGGTTTGATACATCAAATAATACTTAAATGAACCATACAGTATTACTAATAACAAACATCTGATGTTCTTGCAGTCATATACAAAATATGACTTTTCCATTTGTATTATCACTATAATGTTCCCATCTCATTGCTTTTGTACTGTTTATATTAGATATTTTATGAGAAATCAGGAACTTGGGGTGATTGTTTGAGTACCCTGAGTACCCCCCTCCCCCCTTTAGCTAAAGGGAGAATAACATTGCAGTAACTTAAATTAGGCTTTTTTGTTGGATTTACAGTTTAATAAGTGTTAAAATACCACTTAAAGAAACCTTACCCCAGTTACTCTTTTTATAAGACCTATACGCATGATATACGCTTCATGTACAATAATTTCCCTCAAAGGGATAAATAAAGTATTTTTCATTTCATTTCATTTCATTCATTCATTTCATTTCATGTACATTAGGCGTATTTGAGTAGATGTTTAAGAGGGTATCCCACATATTTTGTGTAATAAATGTACATGAAGGTTTTTATAGTCGGGCAACTATCTTGATTTACTACCCTGAACTGTAAAATTAACAACTTACACAAGAGATATTTGTTATCACTGTTGTGCAATTCAGCTCAGTTCATAATTGACAGTGCTATGTATTTTGGGTCATTAGGCCACCAAGTTACAGCACAAAAGCTAAAAGAAACAAGAATCCTGCTATGTTGTGGTTATTCAATCAGTTTTTTTAAATTTATTTAAAGCAAAGATAAATAATTGTAACTGTTTTCTCATTCTAATCATCGTGGTACCTGTGCTGCAGGTGACTGTGGTTTCTGTAAAAGTACACAGCGGCGTTGCATAACTGTAGGTTACCTGGACTACGGGACCACTTGAACTGTGATGGGTCATCCTGTCACACTCATTCAAGCAGTCTGGTCCTTTTTAATCCTGAAAAGCTCTTTCCAGTGCAGAACTGCTCTCTGCTGCTGTTAATACTCAGTGTTAGTGAGTGTAAACACAATTTGGGTTTATCGCTAATGCAAGACACGGACTGCTAAAGATGCAGTTTGCAAGCAGTTATCACAGTGATCTGGCCGGTGACAGCTTGTGTAATTTGTTCCTTTAAAGAAGGATGGGGGGGAAATTGATATTTTTTCACCACAATTGATTTTGCAGGGAATAAACGATCACTCATTAACACTTGCTTCAAATTTGTCCTCACTTCTGGACTCACTTAAAAGCGAAACGCAAATGGTTTGATTCATGATCATTTTTCGTTTTGCTTATAGCAGCCATACTGGTGTTCGAGTGTCTTTGGAAAACATTGACACCTCTAGTGATCATTATGCAAAAATTATGGAAATTATTGCATCACTGCAATTAATTTCTCATCTAATGCTAATTTATGCTAATCATGGAAGTGAACAGGTGGACAAACATCCCTCCTCCAGGTGAAACAAAGTCAGGGGTTGACCGATGCTCTCTAAAATCTCATGTCATGGATGCTTTTGTTTATACAGAGTTTGAAAAGTCTGCTGTATCCAAACCACAAACGCAGCGCTCTACCTTTAGTTTACTGTTTACCATCTGGGCAAAACTGGACAACACATAGTTGTTTATATCTCCAAACTTGTTTACATGTCATGTTTCTGTAGGAAGTGTTGCAAATGATTGGCTCCTAACTTTAATTGTTCTTGCACACTTGAGGAAAAACTACATCTTTCACCCTACCTAGCAACATATTCGCCAACATCGGCTGTCAGATGAGACGCTCAAACTCGTCTTTTTTCCATTAAAATAAATGTTGTCAACCTCACAAACACGATGCATTTTCAGCTGAAGTTGGGTGTATGGCATTATAATGAGAGCCCAGTCTACATCTGAGTCTCAAACACTACTTGGAATAGTTTTTCTTACTACTTTAGCTCACATGTGGGGAAAAAAGATGCTTGCATGCTGACACAGTTTGTACTGGGAAAGCACCAGGTTGTTTATTTAGCAGTTTTGGCTGGTTAATTAATGTTTTTTTTTTTTTTTAAGAAAATGATGATTATCCATATATTGAACCCTTTTCTATTTAATTATTCCCAGTAACCATTGAATACACACAAGTTTGTACATTAAAATGATCTCAAAACTTTTAATGCACCATTTAAGGGGCTAAAATCTCTTAATCAGATTTTTGTTGTTGGAGAATTTATGGCACCACTCTTTGGAAATAATCACACCTTCCTTTTCCCTGACTATAAATACCCAGCACAATAACATTGCAGATGTTTTCTTTGAGGGAATTTTCCATCCTGAATTGAGTGTGTGGCCTATTCTCAGCCTTAGAAGGCTTCATCAGTCGGTGCATGTTTATGCTACGGGTGGAGTTTGGATCTGAAAATCTCAGCCTATGCTTGTTAGAAGTTGTAAAAGGAGGAAGAGGAGAAGCTTTAGAGGGCAGGAAACTTGAGGCAAGGAAGTTGCTTTCACTTTGTGCTTGAGTGAATGCTTTTTATCTGTAATTGCACTGAAATATAGAAATAAGGCAGCTCAGAACAAGTTAAACAGATTAATATTTGTCCTTCATGCTGGTTTTTGTTCATCCACAAACACTCTTCCTGCTTTTTGTTCATTTCTAGTAAATCTTTATATCCGACCTGACTTTCATCAGTGTGTAATTTCAGGGATATCGAACCGTTTCCAAGCCAAAATGATGTTAAATCCCCACTCCTTTTATTTGAGTTAGTTTTTGTGTTCCTGTTGTTTTTTTAACTTGTTTCTCTCTGTTTCCTGCCCCACCTCTCCCTTGTTTCCCCCCTCAGCCGTGTTGTGTTGCCGGTCTCTGTGGAAGAGGTGAGTTTTATTACTTGAAATGACTTTACATAATTTAAAAGAGCTGTTCATACAATTTATTTTACTGTAACGGTTTGTTTTATAGTCATAGTTTACCCAGAAAGCTCTTCCACTCAGTGAGAAGCTCACAGCAGTACAAAATATCCTTTGTTTGCACAGCACTGGCCTTACTGGGGCGGGCTGGTGGTGTTGGTCGCACCAAGAGCTGAACTGGTGTGTCGGCTTGATTTTAAACCGCAATCATTTTGTCATCTCGGTGTATTTATCCTCAAAACAAGACCCATGTTTCTTCTGAACCCAGATCCTGTATCTGGGGTTTAGCTTGATTTATTAGCTGTACAGCAGTTATCACCACCATGTCAAACACCTCGAATATTCCCCATTAGACTCAGAAATCCCATGAATAGACCCTGTTTGTTTGGAGAATATTTTTAGTCTTCCTCATGAGCTCTGTGGAAAACATGAAGCTGTGAATGCATTCAGAAATTTTTAGATAAGAGGTTTAATAAGCAGTAAAATCTCTCAGACTTTCCAAAAACATGTAAATATGATAAAACATATTGAACATGAAAGACCATGCAGATGCCTGTTGTATTTGTTAATGTAGCTGGACTCCAGGGACATGACTAACCTTTATCTTTTCTTGCTTTTAATTGAAGGATTTGTCATTGTAGGTAACACTGCAGGTTCACTCTGCCTGTTCTTTCTGTTCTCATTTCTCTCAGTATCAAGTAGGGCAGCTGTACTCTGTGGCTGAAGCCAGCAAGAATGAGACGGGAGGAGGAGAAGGCATCGAGGTGCTGAAAAACGAACCCTACGAGAAAGATGGGGAGAAGGGACAATACACACACAAAATATACCATCTAAAAAGGCAAGTGTTTGGATAAGGCTTTAATTTTAAGTGTCTGAGACAAACTGTCTTTGAAACACAAACAAAAGTGTAACAGGGTGGCTGCTAGCTCCCTGATGTGGACAGAGAGAGTGTTTACTCCAGATGTGAGGGAACACGTTGATGAAAAATATCAGTTTCACAAGACTGGTCCCTGGAAGTTATTACTCTTTGTAAATGGCGACTTAACAAAGCAGACATTTCCTGCATTATCATCATATACAGCCAACGCCCTCAAAGAAGAAACATGAGTGAGTGAGGCATAAAAACACATGGAGAAAAGCAACGTGATGTGAATGATTGCCCCCGTCTGGATGTTTTGTTCGGGTATTAAATTGTTAACAGATGCTGCTTGGTGGTGGCTCTTATTGGGAAATCTGTTGAAGGTAGAGATTTTGGATGTGTTTTGTTTGGTTTTTTTTTACTCTGGTTTGCTCCACAGTACAAGCACCACCTCTATACGCTGTCCTCAGTACGTTAGGATGAGTGGGTCACATCATATTTCCACTGCGTGAGGGCTGAACGATGGCTTTCCTCGCTGTCGACTTCACAGCTCAAACACATACTTTTGAAGTTGTTTTGCTTCCAGTCTGCAAGTCGGCACACACACTGGATTTTCTCTGGGACTCTGAAAGTGGTTGACATGTAAACATGGCTCCCCTAAAGCCAACAAAACGTACACAAAGCATCATGGTGACATCTGACTACAGGCTAATGTTGTTGTGGTCGGCCACATTTTTATTATTGTTTGACTTTAAGTCGACATCCGATGTATTATGTTTTTGGATTTTCTGAATTTCATTAATTTGAATGATGGATGTCAGTTTAACCCTTAAAACTCCAAACCATTTTTACTATTTTTGCCAGTTTTTATTATTTTGAAGGTAAAAATGTGTGTAAAGCTGAACCTTTTTCATCCCAGTCACCATGGCAACAATAATGTTTTCAGAACAGCCTCATTTGTCAGATTCTGAGGCTAAAATGATGTAAAATGAATGTAACAGAACTTTGTAGAAACACACAGATCAATAGTTGATCACTTGTTGATCTTCGGCTGCTCCTGATTGGACATTACCCTCAATTTAATTTATCTGTGATAGGTGGGAAAGTTGGACATGAAGTGGCTTCATCATCATGTCCAGGTCTAAATGGAGGTCTCTGAGCAACATAGTAATGATAGTGATCTCTTTTTATTATAAAAAAAAGTGATAAATAAGTAGATTTACCGTGTAGAGTCTCTGAATAAACTCTACATTTTATGGCTGGATTGTATCGTAATCAGTACTTTGTGCAATTAGCAGTACTATTTCTCAGATTGTCACTGGAAATATTTATATCACAGCAGAGAATTTCACCACTCGGTGTGGAAGCTTTTTTTTTTATGCTTGTTGGTTTGTTTTAGGTGATGTTTGTTTAACATGATGTCAGATTACTGCATGAGCTCTGAATTTGGATTTAACTGCAAACACAAAGGGGAAGTAAAAGAGGCCGTTGACCTGCAGGCTTTTGAATTTCCCCTGGCCGTTTATTTCCTGCATGCTGTTGGTCAAAAAGAGCCTTTTACAATGGTTTTATGTCGTCTGATGTGTTTATGGGTCGACAGTGGAGGATACAGCCTGACTCCATGTTACAATATTAAAGTTTAATGTGAACTTATTTGTTAATTAAACTTTTTGGGAACTCCACTATTAGATTAAAGTTAAACACAGCTATTGTTTATTAGCTATACAGTTTATTAATATTTACTCAGCTTTGTAAACCTTCTGCGTCTCCATATTATATCTTATGATGGACTTTGTTCAATATGCAACTTCATTTTTTATTAATATATTGCATTCTCTTTTTAAAGTCATATTCATTTAGATTGTTTCTGGTTTGAGCTGCATGGAAATGGAGAAGCTCTGAATTCACCTTCAGATGCAGCAGCAGCACTCCTCCTTTCACCCGGTGGTCCGCTCACTGTGGTCCAAAGGAGCCACATGCTGCATTCGCTGGCAATTGGAGCTTGGCCATGATTTCAGCATCTTCTGCTTCCTCCGTTGTACTTTAACCAGAATATATTCCGTTTTTTCACACTGTAAAATAAAACCTGTATAAAGGGGCTACCATACAGGAAGTCCGGCCCAAATTCTCTGCATTTTCTCCTGTATTTGTGTTTTTAATGTGAAATGAGCAGTGGACACAAAGTGAAGTTTAAACATCAAATCCATGCAGAAGAGGTTGCTTTCTGGCTTGAAAGGCAACATTTGCTCTTCCTCCTTTTTTTTTTAAACCTTTCCAAGACCTTCTGAACCCATTCTAGTACTTAAATCTGTGAGGGTTTAATTAGGTATTAGGCTGGAGACTGAGATGTGTGCCAGTGTCTCCAAACACGGTCTAATGCATTCAAATCGTTGCTTGCTACCTGATCTTAAACATCCCATGTCCCTGCTCTGTGTTGTCTCCCTGCAGGGAAATGCAGCGTTGGACACGTTAAATCTTCCAGCAGACGAGAATCATTTGCTGCATATTCTGATTATACTGTTTGCTTTTAGTTTGCAGGATTTATTTCTCTTAAAGTTTTTTACATTTTTGTTTCCCACTGCAGTAAAGTCCCCGGTTATGTGAAGATGATTGCACCAGAAGGAGCGTTAGTTTTCCATGAAAAGGCTTGGAATGCTTACCCATACTGTCGCACCAGTAAGTTTCTGCTGAACAAAAAGTAAATGTTGTTTACTGTTTTCATTACATCATATAAAAGTTTTTAAAAAAAGATTATCTTAAACATTGTCTGATTGTAACGCTATTTTTCTCTTTGTCTATGTTTCTCCTTTCTCTGCAGTTGTGACGGTGAGTTCTTGAACTTTGTTTTTGTTTTCAACCATGACCACACCTTTACATCCATCCCTTACACATGCTTGCTCATCATTGAGTCTTGCAAGTTCATATCCAGCTGAAAGTAGACAAGAGACATCACGACTTTCCAGACAAGACTGCTAACAATTGCCTGCAGCAGAAAGTAAAACAGTTTAAGTGCATTTTTGAGGATTCGTAACCAGCCAGAAACATGTGAGCGCTTGCACGTTGCCGCACCTCCCTCTGACAGTCGGCTCCTAGATTTATTCTTCGTTTTATTCAGTGACGATGAAAGAACACCCTCTAAAACAGGGGGTGGCCCAAGTCCGGTCCTCAAGACCTACTGTCCTGCAACTTTTAGATATGTCAACTCATTATTTTCATGTCTGCCAAACTGTTTATAAAGCAAACAAGCCTCTCTTTTGGCTTTTAAAGCTCTGATTCTTCCTTAAACTTTAGCAAAGTCAGTGCGTGTTAGTCTTATGCCGAACATGTTTGTATGTGCGTCAGGGTTTAGAGTGTAACCGCTACACATGCAGATATAACTCCATTTATCTCTACATGTGCGCCACAGTTACTTCATCCAACTGTTTGTCCTTTTTCACGAGCGTTTTCACAGGACAGGATCTTGCTTTCCAGTTAACCTGCAAGCTAAAAACCAGCTAAAAATAGATTCGAGCTGAGCAGCGCAGCATCACCACAGAAGTTTCAGTCTAAACGTCTGATTGGCTAATTGGATTTAGCCGTGGGGTTTAAGCACATCTCTCACAAACCCCTCCATTCATGGCGGCGCCTGTGCTGAGTTTGAGTCTTACCTGAAGAACCTGCCTGATATCGGCCCGCGCTGACTTTATTATCTGAAACAATCTGCTTTCTTTCCTGCTTTTCAGAATGAGTACATGAAGGACGACTTCATGATAAAGATTGAGACGTGGCATAAACCTGACATGGGAACAGTAGAAAATGTAAGTGAGGTGGAGGTGGGCTCATGTTCATGCTCATTTCAAAGGGGGCAACATGCTAACATGACAGCTTTGTTTTCTGCTTTACCCTTAACCCTTTAAAGCCCAACCCAAGAAAAACTGCAGAGAAAAGTAATTTTTTTTAAATCTGAAGTCTCTATTTGGTCCTTTAACAAAAGGTGGGGAAAAATTAACATTTTCTTTTTTCTTTTTTTGTATATCTACCATTTATTACCATGTGGCATGTCAAAATGATTGTAGTGTAGTCTTCTGCTTCCTGGTATCCATTAGGGGGCAAAAGACAAGTATCATATTGTACACTGCAGGGTTTTGAGCAAAGTTTTTACCATAAAGTGATGCAAAATGACTAAAACTGTATCAAATATGATACGTTTGGCTTTATAGAGTTAATGTTAAATGGTTTTATCTCTCAAACCCCATTTATTAGACAGTCACTGCCAGAGACTCCGGTTTATATCCTGATTTGTTTTACTTGAATCTAAATGAGCAGAAGAGTGTTAATGAATCAGAAGAAGAGTACGTCACAGTGCATGTTTGTTGGCATCAATTTGAATCTGATTTGATTTACCCTCCAGGCAGAATTGAATACTTAAATGTCCATTGTTGGCCTTCAGTGAACTTCTTCTTTTTTCTTTTTTTTTCCTTCTTTGCACCATGACCAGGTACATGACCTGGACGAACAGACATGGAGGACTGTGGAGGTGGCGCCTATAGATATCTCTAGCAGAGAAGAAGTGTCCTCTGCGGTACGTTTAAAGAGCTAAAGATGAGAAGTGGAGACGACTTGTCAGCCTGAATCTTACACACAATCTTCAATGTTTCTGAAATTAATGACATTTTAGTTTTTTTTTTGTTTGTTTTTACTAACATAAGATAGATAGATCTTTTTTGTCATTATATGGTACACAGCCAAACTTTGCTGCAGTCCAGTTGCAGGTTACAGAAATATCTAGTGTAAATATTTGGGCCAGTACAGTATTAAGTGAGTGGATGCGAGACAATGTGATGCGTCGCAGGATGTCTCCACCCTGAGGACGTCTGGGGTCATACACAGCACTTGTTTCTGATTTATTATAAATGACTTGGTTTACAGTCACAAGCTGGAAGTTGATGTGAAATTATGTTGGAAATGAGTTTTTCTTTTGGTTTCTTCTGTACTTTAAGTGAACAGAACTGTTTCTGGGACTTTTCTGGATGAATCGGTAGATTACCAACACCATTTTTTTATTCAGTGGCATCCCAGCAGCCTGAGATATAAAGCACATTTTAATGACTGCAGCCCTTCCTGTCATTGGAATTATTGGATTAGATGGAGGCGGTGAGGGTGGCCTATCTGTGGTGGTACCAGCCCAGTTCTTTTAGATTTAGTAATTAGACAGAAGCCTTGTTTTCCGTCTCTGACAATGCCCCCTCATAAAGACCAGAAGCTGATTTATGCTTCATCTGAAGCTCCATGGGGGATATAACAGAATCAGTGCTGGGAACACAATGTTTGTTTTTTATTAACCACTGAAGCGGTTCTGGTGCTGGTTTGGAGACCGACTTGGAAGCGGTTCTTTCAGTTTGAACCACCAAATCACCTGTGCTCTGTGTTTCTCTTTATCTTCTTGCTGCTAAACATTTCTATGTCATCACCGACAGCAGGATGCACGATGCTTTTCAGTATAAATGGACATTATTGGGAGTTTTAATATCACAGAGTTTAAAAACTAAACGGCTGATAATAAGACATGAATTTGGAGGGAAAACGAGACAAATGCTGAGATCTCCCTGCACCGTGGTCCTCCACAGAAACAGAATACGCCAGAGGGAGGCTCAGATAGGATTTGGAAAAGACGTTTAAAATGATGCCATGATGTGGTTCTAACTGGGGGAAAAAAACAAACCAGTTCTCAGATTATTGTTGCTTTTTTTCTACTTTTAATTTGCATATATATATATATATATATATATATATATATATATATACAATCATAAA
>JBBBVU010000020.1:1814616-1830425 GCA_037177055.1 Atherinosoma microstoma
CGGATATCATTAAAGACCTTAACTAGAGCAGTCTCAGTGCTGTGATGTGGCCGGAAACCTGATTGGTAGACATCAAAGTAGTCAGTATTTAACAAAAATTAGATCCAATGAGAAAAGAAATGCTGTTACATGAGAGTATAAAGATATTAAACAATGTTATTTTTTTTCAAGAGCAGCTTAAATTTATGTCTGGAAACATTTAATTTCCAACTCATTTTATTTGCATCTCTATTATCCCACAACCAAGCCTTCAATTGGCCTTTAACCCTTAAAACTCTGCTAAATTATCGCTAATAGTTTAGTTATTTCTCTGGAATGGTAGTGTATGACACTGTAGGGTAAATTGTGTTGGATAGTTTACCCTTTAGGTGATCTACAGAAGTTTTTCCAGACATTTCTATCCCATCCAGGAGGTTTACAATCCAGCCACGACATATAGTTTATTCAGAGTCTATCTGGTAAATCCACCATGATGATCCATGATAACACCATTATTTATCACTTCTTCATCACTATCACTACTATGTTGCTAAGAGACCTCTATGTAGACCTGGACCACTTCCTGTCCAACTTTCCACCAATCAGAGAGCTTAAATTGAGAGATCAACAAGTGAGCAGAAAGTTCTAGAAGAAAAATAATGTTCCTCTATGGCTGGAATAAAGCCAATAAGCTGAGCTGGAGTTGGTTTAATAAGGATAGGAGGGAGATAGTAGCAGAAATAACTGGAAATGAGGAAATAGTCTAAATCTTTAAATAGTTACTGATGTGTGTTTGTTTCAATGCCAACATTCTTTCTCCTGAAAGCCAAGACTTGAGAGAATGATCTGCAGATGAGAAAGTCTTGGTCACTGTTGATCTGTGGGTAATTTCTACAAATTACTGTTAGTGATAAATTCCTTTATGGTGCTATATGTATTGATACATTCATTTTACATCATTTTAGCCTCATAATCTGACACCTGAGGCTGTCCTGAAAACATATCTGGACATTGGTTGTACTTGAAGTTGAGGTTCTACATGTATTTTAACATAAAAAGCAAAACAGGCAGACCTAAAATAGAAAACACATGCTTGGAGTTTTAAGGGTTAATAACCTGACAGTCCCAGCTGTTTTCTGATTTAACTGATTGATTTCCACAGAGACTGTTGACATGATGCTTAATCAAAAACACATCTGATAAAATGTCATTAGTAAAGAAAGAAAAGAAAATTCAAAGCCAAGCTTTTACATATAAACAAATTTGTTTTTATTCTGTAAATATGTGCTAAAGGGCTGAAAATATTCACTCTTTGACTTCCAAACATGCAACTTTTGTAGCTGCTTGAATAAACATGCTTCAGAAATCTGCAGCTGTCCCAGCTGCTGGCTGCAAGATTAGCCAACAGTGTCCAGTTCTTCCTGGAAAGTCCCTCTTTTTTTATAATTAAGTAATTTTCCCTCCTTCAGCTGTTGCTCAGTCTAACGAGAACTCTGCACTGCTGCTGCCTTCTTCTCTGAGCTGATTGGATGCACAATATGAACATCAACATCAAGACCAGAGAGACAAAAATCTTGCTATAATCCATGACATTCAGATTTACCTGGCCGTGGGAAGGTTTTAGGGTAAATTTCTTTACCTGCTTGGACTGAAGCTCTAATGTATTCATGCTGCACTGGAAAAAGTGAAATTACCTGAAGTCAGAACAAACCATCACAGTCTGCTTGTCTGAGGGAAAAGTTTGTTTACATCAGGAAGTGATGCACCTTTCTGTGTGACTGCAGGTGCAGCTGTATTTCATGATCCTGGAGCGCTTGGGGAAGTGTGTCGAGGCTCTTGAAGTGATCAGAGGTCCACTGGGGGGTATGTCAATAGTTTCATTCACTTCCTGTACTTGTAATGTGTGAAATGGGTCTAAATATAGCGGGGTAGCACACACTAACATTGTTTTCATCAACACAAACTCATACTCAGGAGAATGGATGCCGTCTGTGTTTCATGTTTAAAGTTTGCAGCAGTCTCCAATAAATGACAAACCACCACCAGTGTCCTTCCTCTCACGTTGGACTCTTGTATGTCTCTACAGAGAAGCTGACCAGTGAGCTGCAGAGCAGAGAAAGCAAGTGTATGATGCTCTACCGGCGACTGGAGCGCTGGCCCGAGTGCAACGCCCTGGCCCACAAGCTGCTCCTCAAAAAGTGAGTGAGGCTTCAGGTCTTCTCAGGACTAGATCTTCCGGTAGTGCGTAACGCTGTGGGGTGAAATGTGATGGATAGTTAAACCTTTAAGTCGGGGGTTCCCAACCTGGGGTCCCCTGAAGAGCGTACGATAACTTCCTACAGAGGAAGTGAGAAGCTGCAGAACATCTTCAGTGTTTCCTCACACAGACAATTTGTTAGTGTCAGATAGACTTTAGTAAATCACTTAATTCCCATCCAGTGAACGCATATGAGGAGAAAGACTGGTTCAGTTCAGCTCGGTGGCCTGGCTGGAGTTGAACTCAGCGCTGTATGTAACTCAGCTGAATTTAAGACATTGATTCAGAGCGTTGCAGAGCATCACCGCTCTAGGCTTAGATTAGATGAAGTTAGATTAGAGCTCAGTAGAAGCTGCTGTCTATCAGTCAGATGTGCTCTGTGTGCTTCCTGTGTGTGAGAAAATGTGAATGAGGGTTTTTACCGACCATGTTTGTTCCACTTTAAACAAACCCTGGTCCGCTTCCACGGACAGTCTGGTCTGTCCAAATGTCCACGCTGCTCCAAAGAAGCAAAATGTGGTCCCCTTGAAAACTGGGGGTCTCTGTTCACCTGCAAGAGAACTCTGGTCTGGTTCGCTTGCATAATGAAAGGAAACGAACCATCCGGTGAACCACAGAGAGGAAGTGACGTATGTCGCACCCCTCGCTGCCTCTCCTGCTGCTCATACTGGACAGATTCTGGTGAAAACCGAATCAAGTAAAAACAGAAACCGGACG
The DNA here is from genome assembly GCA_037177055.1 of Atherinosoma microstoma. Classification (NCBI taxonomy): domain Eukaryota; kingdom Metazoa; phylum Chordata; class Actinopteri; order Atheriniformes; family Atherinidae; genus Atherinosoma; species Atherinosoma microstoma. Next base: position 1,817,570 of record JBBBVU010000020.1, read on the forward strand.
GGAAAAACTTGATGTTGCTTCATCAGTTGGGACGTAGCCCAGGTGGTTTGGTCCGCCAGAGTAAAGTGCAGATTTCAGATTTATCTGGTTTTATTTCTTCTTTTTTTTCTTTCAGGTGAAAGTTGTAAAAAAACATGACACATCTTGGCATGTGGATGAACAAGGGGAAATACATGCAAATATAATGTGTGAAATGCAAAAGAATATAATAAGAATAATGATATTAATAGGAATAATAGCAAAAATAACATTATAAGCTTAGTTGTCACTGTTCTGTGATTGAAAATGTGCCGTAAAGCCCTGGGTCGCCCCCAGACCAGATTGTTGATGACGTCTGTTTCTGCTTGGATTCACCAGACAGTCTGAATATTTACGTCTGTTCCAGACGGCCGTAACAGGTTGTTTTGTTTGTGTTTGTAGTCCTGATGATTGGCAGTTCTATCCTTCCTACTTCGACTCTCTTTTCCACCTGATCGATCAGTCGTGGAGCCCTCCAGAAGAAGGCGAAAAGTGAGTTGAGATTCCTTGTTTATACTTGTTTATATGATTATATTTGCATGAGCACTGATCGGCGCCTCTCTGTGCCTCCAGCTGCTCGGAGGGTCCGGTGCATCACACTGTTGCTGAGGTGGTGAGGTTTGTGGAGGAGAGGATCAAAGGGGAGGACGGCAAAGACTCGCGCTCTCTCAGAGGGCCTTATTTAGCTCGGCTGGAATTAATGCACAGACTCCGAGAGCGAGGCTGTCCTGAAGAAAGCCAGCTGGGTAAAACACTCGGATCGTACAAACTCTGAACATTTAGCTGTTGCTTTCGTGTGACGCTCTGCTGTTCGGCTTCAACAGGTGAGCCTTTAGACCTGATGGTACAGTTCTTTAGGAAGTTCGGAGACAAACCCTGCTGCATCACCGACTTAAAGATTTACCTTCACCTGCTCTCTCCCGACCAGCACGTTCAGGTGAGTCCGAGCTCCGTCCGTACGGTCCAGCAGCTGCTTTAACCGTGAAACCCAAATCTGTCATTTCCTCCTCAGTTCGTCAACCGGCTGAGTGAAGCGGTTCTTCTGGCGGAGCAGGGAGAGGACGGGTTTGCCTTCCCAGAGGACACCAAAGCACTACAGAGGCATTTATGTGTGTGTCAGCTGAGCCGAGCGCTGGGGCTGCATCACGCTCTGGACTCCAGCGGGAAGCTGCGCCTTATCGCCGAGCTCAAGGCTCACTACCGTCACGGGCTCAAGTTTGGTAAGAGCGACACTTTATTTCGTTTTTACACCTTCAGGCGTTAATCTTTTCTGGAAAATGTGAGCGTGACAAACAGCTTGTCACCCACAGCTTTCAGTACTGAGGCAGGATTTAAAGTGTGAATGTAGGACTTGTTCACAAACACTCTGACAAGATGCTGACATCACAGCCGTGTCAGTGACGGAGTTTTTCTGACACATTTTACAGGAATTTTCTATTTTCTAACATTGCAGCATGCAAGAAAAAAAGGCTCCTTAAGTTCTTCTCTCCGTCTCGGCCTCATCTTTAGTTTTTTTAAAGTAATTTGCAACCCGACTCAGTTTAAATGTCAATAAACCATAAATAGAGCAGGGACTTTTTAATGGGAGGAACTAAATATCGAGTTCTGTTTTCACAATGAAAGTAAAGTCTTCAGTTCCTTGACTGTCTGCGGAGCTTCTGTTCCAGCTGAAAAGTCCCAAAGTAAACTGATTCAGATTAAAATACACAAACTGTCCAAACACGTCACCCCCTGGTTTTAACTAACCAAAACGGTACGATCCTCCCATCGGATAATTACTGCATGGATGTTGTTTCAACTACATGTTATTCAACCTGAACTGATGCAGTGAGCAGCTTTTCTTTTCTAAAACAAGCATGTGGGAAGACACAAAAAAGATGTTAGTCTGTTTCAGAAGGGTCAGATTATCGGCATCAAGCAGAGAAAACATCGAAGGAGATGCAGAAGCTTATAAAACTGGGTTAAGAACTGTCCAACATGTTATTAAAAACTGGAAGGATAGTGGGGAAACATCGTCTTCCAGGAAGAAATGTGGTCGGAAAAACATCCTGAATGATGGTGATCGGCGATCACTTAAACATTTGGTGAAATCAAATGGAAGAAAAACAACAGTAGAACTCAGGGCTATGTTTAATAGTGAAAGTAAGAACATTTCCTGATGAACAATGTGAAGGGAACTCAGGGGATTGGGACTGAACTGCTGTGTAGCCAGAAGAAAACCCACTAATCAGTGAGGCTAACTGGCAGCAGCAATTGAAGGAGTCTGTCTGATGTGCTGACGAAGTTTGATCCAAAGTTTAGGACCCAGAACAAATAAAGTTTTCTTTGTTGCTTAGGAACCAGTAACGACATCTGATCAGCTGACCTGAGGGAAGGAAGGAATATGCGGCTGCAGGAAGTCTGATAAATAATGAGGAACATGGGCTTTATAAGATTTAAAAAGAATTTTAAAATGGATTCACAAATAAACAGGAAGTGAGGAACTGGGGTGGTTAAAAACCAGTCCGTTTGTAGTCTTGCTGTGCAGGCCTGGCTAATTCCTGCTAAAAGAGAATTGCAATAATCCAAACGGGAAGTAATGAAAGCATGGATTACAGCTTGGATGGAACAGCATCCATTTTTACACCCAAATCGGTGAAAACAGGCTTCTCATTAGGAGCAAGCCATGAAAGGTCGACACCGAAAGTCCTGCAGATGCTACTGGGTCTAAAGAAAATGACTTGTGTCTTTTTATTGATTGTCATGTTTCAGAAGCTGGAAGTTTAACTGGAGTGTCATTGTTCGTACGGCATTTAGCTTTAATCAGGTCGTTGTTTATCATTAAGGGGCCACATTGATGAGGTTCATATTCCTCACATCATTAGATTATAAAAACTTGTTTCCTGGTGCTACGCTGTTAGTTTACTGTACTCTGACATGTTTGTTGTTTAACAGGGAAGAACGCCCTGAAGACGGAGCTGCAGTTCTCTGACATGTACTGTCTCATGGCAGCTCATGTCTACATTGATTTATGGACAGAAACGGGTGAGTTTGTCTCTTTTATTCCAGTTCCTGCTGTCTCTTGTGGGTGAGGCTATCTGTAAACAGCAGCTGTGTGTGTGTGTGTGTGTGTGTGTGTGTAGGGGATGAGGACATGGCGTGGCAGGGTTTGGGTCTCCTTCAGGAGGGTCTGTCTCACAGTTCCTCCAACGCCCAGTTCAAGCTGCTGCTGCTGCTCCTCTACTGTCGCCTCGGAGCCTTTGAGCCCGTCGTGGACCTTTACTCCAGCCTGGACGCCAAGCATGTGCAACACGACACCATCGGGTTAGCTGTTAGTTGCATCTGTGCATGCGTTTATCAAGCTTCTTCCTACCTCTAGAGGAGGATTGACGGTTTGAAATGTTTTCAGGTTTCTGTTAACGCGCTACGCCGAGTCTCTGGGTCAGTTTGCTGCAGCGTCCCAGTCGTGTAACTTCTCCCTCAGGTTTTTCCACTCTAACCAGAAAGATGTAAGTCTCTCCCAGTCTGGTTTGTTCTCGGAAAAACATCTCACGCCGTAATCACCCCCCTCTCACTCGCGTTTGTCCTTCATGTGGCAGACCTCAGAGTACATCATCCAGGCGTACAAGTACGGAGCGTTTGAGAAAATCCCAGAGTTCATCGCTCTTAGGAACAGGTTGAACCAGTCGCTGCACTTCGCCCAGGTCCGTACCGAGAGGATGCTGCTGGACATGTTCCTGGAGGCAGACATGTAAGAATCTTTTTATCTATGTAAACTTTATAGATCTTTTCAGATCATATATAGAAAGAGAAAAACAACATGGAATACATAAACTGGGCCGACGGGAGTAAAAATAGAACTACATGGTCCTTAAATAAATGTTTATTTCCATAACAGACCTGAAGTCAAGTCAAATATCTTTCCATTAGTTCATTATCTCACATTTCAGACATAACATCTCAACTTTAAACCAGTATTTCCACATAAATAATGCAGTCATTCCAGTAGCCTTCCCATTTGAACCATTACAAACCTGAACTCAGTCACTTTTTAAATGCTGTTTACAGACAATCTTTTCCATATTTATTGTATTTTATTGGTTTTATTTTTCTCACTACTTCCTCCCTGCATTTTATGTATTTTGTCTTTTGTAAACGTTGGATTGATAATGTCTTATATGTACATTTGATTTTATTATTTATAGTATTTAATGCACCGTTCAGAGGCAGGTTCTTAATCTTCGTCATGCGCCCATGTATGATGATATTAAAGCTATTTTATTCTATTTCACCCACATGTTGAAGAGGGAACATCATTTTTTCCATTATACAGGGATCTCTTTCCACTGCCATTTACGGCTTATTGTTTTTTTTTTTTACTGGCCAGCAATAGTTGTAGTATCTTTTCTTTCCTGTCATGTCTATTTCTTTTTAAAACGTAGTGGTTCTGTTCAGCCTCTCCTTGATTGTCTTAATGACATCAGGGGATGGATGCCGCTGGATTTCCCCCATTTTCATGAAAATAAGACGGAGGTCAAGCTTTTTAAACCCAGTAGCTCCAGCTGTACCAGTTACGTTGACGTTTCCCCTCTTGCACCACTTGAAAAATCCAGCATTACAAATTTAGTTATGAAATTGGACCCCAGTCTGAAATGTGACTCTCAAGACAACGCTGCGAAGTCTTGTTTCTTCAAGCCCTTCCTGCCCGGACGCCACCTAGAGACGGTGATCCATGCTATTATAACCTCAGGCCTGGATTATTATAGCTGTTTTTATTGGACTTAGCCAAACCTCCCTCTCACACCTACAGCTGGTAACAAACGCTGCTGCACAAGCGCACAAAACTCCGGTTCTAGCGTCCCTTCATTGGCTTCCAGTTTATTTTCAAATCCATTTTAAGATTCTTTTACTCGTTTTTAAGTCTCTTTTTGTCTGAGCTGCTTCATGCCATCACTAGCGGCGTTTCCATTACAGCTTTTTTGCAAAATAAGAGCAATATTTCTGAAATTAAGACTAAGTACATTTGCGTTATGCCGTTGTTTCCATTGAACGGTGTTTAGCGCATTAGCCGTAATACATGTAAAATCTCGTCCGGCGAGACTCCGCTCTGAGGAAGATCACTTTTACTCCTTGGCTTTGTATGTTCTTGTGTTATCTTAAATTTCTTATAGCTGTTATGTGTTTTTGTAGTACATCTTATATTTGTATTTAATCCTTTTTTTAAAGTTTTTTGTGAATATGCTTTTATATTTATTGCACAGCATTTTGTTCAGCTGGTGCGTTGTTTTTAAAGTACTTTTGAAAATAAAATGGTATGGTTTGTTTTCTGGTTTATTGCCCAAATAAATAACTCTAAAATCCCCATCCAGTTCAGATCCTGTATTCTCAAATTAATCCTTGGTCAACTTATTACTAATATTACTTTTATAAGACTAAACTAATAATGTTTTGCTGCAGAGCTGGGGTCTTGATTTTATTTTGTATTTTTTAGTGTGTTGAGTTTGGAGGAGAGCGTGAAGGCCATGTCATTGTCTGCAGAGGAGGAAGACATCCCCTGGGATCATTTAAGGGACAACAGAGACCTTACTGTATTTACAAACTGGGACCCTAAAGAGAGGAAAGTTTCTGTTATATTTCCTGAAGGAGAAACCGAAAAAAACAACCCAGTAAAATCATCCTGCCTTCCTCCTCTTCCTCTCACAGACAGCTCACTGATGACCATCGACGTGAGTCTCTGGAGGAAGAGACTGTGTGGCTGCGGATACGCTCTCTAACGCTGCGCCTGCTCGCCTCGCTGGCGGCGCTGGGACACTCGGCGTCCTCGCAGCAAAACTCTGAGACATCCAACGAGAACGGAGTCGGAGACAAAACCTCGGTCCTCAGCAGCCTTCTGTCCCAGCTCCACCAGACTCTGCAGATGGCAGCGCAGCTCGCAGAGAAACGCGTCCAGGTACGTTCACAGTAACGCGTCCAGGTACGTTCCACACACTTCCAGACAGGTGGCCAATATTTTTTCTCCTGGAAGCCAAATATTTGAGAGAACGATGTTGGGATGAGAAAAGTTTTGGTCACTGTTTATGTGTGTGTTATTTCTACAAAATACTGTTAGTAATAAATTCCTTCATGGGGCTATATCTGCTGATACATTCATTTTACATCATTTTAGCCTCATAATCTGACAACTGAGGCTGTACTGAAAGCATCATGTTGCCATGGTGACTGGCATTAAACGGCTTCAGCTTTTTCATGGATTTTTAGCAGTAAAATAAAAAAAAAACCAGGTGGACCAAAAATTGCAAAAGTGGAGTTTCAACAGTTAAAATAACGTCTAGATTATTAAAAAAAAGGTGTGTCTGTGTTTTTGTTGCAGTATCCATTCCTGGGCCCCCCCTCTACTCGCCTATCCTCGGCTCTGTCCATTGGCAGCTGTCAGTGTCAGGTTGCAGCCCTGCAGCTCTCTCTCCACCTGCAGGAGCTGGAGATGGCCGGGCTCGGTAAGAAGGACGCAAGCGTCACATGAAACCAGAATGAAGACGTGATCTCTGCCCTGACTTCCTGTTTTTTACTCCTCCTAGATGAGTCGTCGGAGCTTCAAACTCAGATCTGTAATGCTTTCAAATCATTAGTAGTTCAGCTTCAAGGTGAGCATCCAGCTGGATTTCTATGTTCACTAAACTTTGCTCTGTGCCTGATGTGCTTCATGTGTTTTTCCCTTCTGTCCACAGAAATACTGAGTAAATGCAAAGGGGATTTATTGGAAATGAAAGAGGGCAAATTAAAAACCCAGCCCTTCTTATTAGAAAACCTAATCTTCTTTGTTGAGGTGAAACATCTCTGCTTCCACAGTCTTTCTGTTCAATCTGTTTCTTTCTCAAACGCACTCACGTTGCATGGTGTTGTTCCTCGCAGACGGTGAGCATAGTGTTGTGGATGGCTAGTCACTGTGCCAAGATCCTCCGACCACTCAAGACAAGTTTACAGAAGAAGAAAAAGAAGAAAAAGGATGCGAGCACAGCGCTGGTACAGTTCCTTTCATAGGACCGCCTCGGTCTGTGGACTGGTGTAACAGCACTGTTTAATGGGAGCTGTCCTGTCTTGTAGCCGGTGGTGGTGTGTGGGTTCCAGGAGCTGACGGGGAGCTTGCAGGACCTGCTCGCCCAGGCAGTGGATTACATCAGGAGCCAAGAGGCTGGGCTGACCGCCCTGAAACTGGCCGGTTTAACCTTGGAAGGACCCACACAGGTCAGTGTCCCTGGATGAAGACCAAACCTTTCATGTATGGGCTGCTTGTCAGGGGGACACGTTGGGAAATTTATCTTTACATTTTTCACCTGAAACGTACTACAATGCAGACTTTCTCTCTTCACGTGCACAAAACAAAGCTGCAGCAGCTGTCAATCAACTATAACCTGTTACATATATGTTTATACTTTACAATGATTATTTTAGTCCATGGTGTGATGGACCACACGCCTCATGGCAGGGAAGTAGCTTGTGATGGGTTGCAGGAAATGATGCAGAGGTAACGTTTACGAAACGGAAGCCGTGCACAGAGATGATAAAGCAGAGGCGTTCGGTTTGTCTCTGGTTCATGATGAAAACATACAGATAAAATATTTTAAAGCCAATTTGAGCTGCATGTAAAAACCAGATGACTGAAAACTTGTTCAGACCAAAGGTTTTGTTCTTAAACGGCCTCGTAAAACTTTCTAGAACTCCAAAGACCTAAATCTAGGAGCCTCAATCTTAGAGGTTCAGCTTTAATTGCCTTTTCCCCGATGTTTACATGGATATTTAAAGGAAAAAGAATCCCTGCCTGTGTTGAGGGTCGGCTTCTTACATTAGGTCTGACTGGGTCAGCATGTTGTGTATTCATCCGTCAAAATGTAGAAAATGTGGTTGATAATAGTCAGAGGTGGTTAACATGACTGGTCCTGGTTAAAGAACTGTCAATAAATATTAAGGTAAGCAACTGTCCATCAAAGTCTCTGGAGCCAAAAGAAAAGATATTTTCCTGTTGAACTACTTAAATGTTGTAAACCCACCTAAGAATTAAACACAGGAAAAAATGAGGCTGCAGAATAAAACAAAATTCATGGTATTTGGATAAAAAAAATCTAACTTTATTCTAGATAAACTTCACCAATTCTGACCAGGATGAAAGAAAAGTTACAGTGAAGAACACTTTTCTCTCATTTATGGACAAGATCTCAGATTTCATTCATGTTTTCTGCCTCCAAGTTGACTTCTAGCTGGCCAGTTAGCTGTTAGTACGGCCATGAGTAATTTAGCTAACACCGCCTGCTGATCACATCATAGCAGTCAGTAAGAAACTTCCACAACCAGACCCTCGGTTATGAGACAGAGATGATTGTGCACATTAGCTGATTAGGTGGTGACGGCGTGACTCCCCATCCGTGACTCTTGTTGTGTGTTTCAGGAGGAGGTGTCGTTTACGAAGGCTGCTATGGACAAGGTGCAGAGCAGTTACCTGCGCTCGCTACAGGAGGTGGGAGATCTGCTCAAGAAGAGAGCGGAAACTATAAAAACCCTCAAGATCTGAACACCATCAATACACCAGACTAAGATGACTGTACACTCATCACCCCCCACCTCCCCCATCCTCCCACCCACCCACCAACCCGCTGTCGGCCCACCAGCTAAACCCGTGAGTCAGAAGCCGCGACTCAGTCCTCCACATTTCCTGGTTTGTGAGCTCTGTCTGGATCTCTTTCTGTTTCTCCGACACGTTGGACGTTCACCTCCGGAGCATTCGCAGCTCTTATAGCACATAAGCTTCTAGGTAAACTCCTGAGTTTCTACAGCAGTTATCGGTGAAAAGACGCGCTCTTTTTTTAGATAAATATATCTAGATCAAATCAGAATACACAGTTTTAGAGTCTAATAAATTATTGTACATAATAAAGACCACCACAGCTTGACTAAAGGAGAGTATAAAACACAATAAACCACTGTCCTGTCTGTCTGTCGGTCAGTCTCCCGTTTTGTTTCCTCGCGTCTTCTCTGGCAGAAACACCTTTCATCGGAGGAATGAGCTGCTTTTTCCAGCCGTTTCAGGCACAATTTTTATCAGAATGTGATGCACTGTTTGGAGAAACGGACACGTGGCCGCCAGCAGAGACACTTCGGACTGAAAAACCACCTCCTCTTTTTATTTCCTTTCATTTTGTGTATCTTGTGTGTTGCTTCAGAAGTGGAACCACCTCACCTTACCGACCTGTAGTTGCAGTATTATAAGATGATGAGCTAAAAAAACAGGACTTTTTCTTTTTTAACAGGATTGTTTTTGTCCCTCTTTTTGTTTTTGTTTTTAATAGAAGTGGTGCTTTTGTAAAGACGTCTGTTGGGGAATCCCAGCATCCTTTGATGCTGGACAGATTCTAGTTATTTAAGAGACCATGTGCGACTACCTTAACATGAATGTTCACCAAAAAAAAATACATGCGCTGCAGGCTGCTGAGATTAATGCATCATTATGCAACCGATGGGATTATACCCGTGTATGTAGTGGCAAACGAAGAAATTTCTGCTCTGGGACTCAACTTCTCTCACCGTTTCACATTTGGACCTAACTGTAAATAAATACGGAGGCAGAATATTCAGATCATCATGTGGCGAGGACTTGAGTGTGTTTTTTTTTTTTAAAGCAGATTCATCCTGTTGATGGGTTTTTTTTGTCATTCCCACCCTTTTTTTTCCTCCCAAAATGTAATCCCCAGCATCTTCTCCAGCACCGATGGCTGACCCTCTGGCGCTTCAGGTAGAGAGCACCTGGATTTGAACACACAGTAAACAACAACCCCCCCCCCCCCGTCCTTCCCGTTAGCCACGCTTACCGTCGCTTACACACCTGTTAACAAATTGCCTTGTATTTTTAAGCCGAGCCCGTCTGAACGGATCCTCGGCTGCAGAGAAGATGTTTGTGTCGTTGGGGTTCAGTAGTAATGGTTGACAATCTGGAGTGACATCTCACCACCCTCTTTTTGCTAGAAAATGGAAAACAGAAACACTGGAATGTCAAAGCTTTTTTTAAATAAAAAGGTAAATGTGAGAACTTTGCTTGGCGGTGTTTTTATGTCTTCATTCAGGCAGAATCGACTTGTTTTGCTCAGTTTCTGCCATATTTTATCTGAAAGTTTGAGTTTTGCATTGTTTAGAAAACAGTTATGTTTTTTTACATGGGGTTTATCTTTATTTTTTATTTAAGGTATTTAAGGTGTTTTTTTTTTTTAAATATGCAGAATGTAACATTTCCATTCTGGAGTTGCTTTCACAGCTCTGTGTTTTACTATTAGTTTTGTTTATTTAATTAGATGTTGGCAAATTTTCACAGTTCATGATACAATTTTAAAACGGTTAATATAAAAAATGAGTCTAAAATCTTGATGATCAACTAGGAAAATTATGAAATCCTTTTTTATAAAATGTATTATGCGGTAAAATGTGACATAACTGTAGAGTCCAGCCTTTTAATATGCTGGTTATGTTTTATAAAGGAATCATTATTTAACTGTATTTAACATGTGGATTTCTTTATCTGTACGGGGATTGCCGGTTTAAATTTTTTTGGTTTTGTTTGGGATTTTTCTTTTTCTTTTTAGCTATTTCTTTGTTTTCTTTTTTACATCTATTTTTACATTTTTAAATGTCTGTATGCATCAAACTGAGCACAGCCCTGGAGACTAAAATGCATATTTATCCCCAAAACCAATTTGACAACTAACGTAATCATTTGTGAAAAGGGTCTGCAGTTTGATACCATTACCATTATTCAGGTAATTATATATATAATATTTTTATTTAATCAGAAAAAGTTTGCGAAAATGGTCATTTGAACCCCCGGTCGAATTAAACAGGCAGGGCGTCGCAGTTACATCTTATGACCAGCAGGAGGCAGCAGAGCAATAAACTGTTTCTAATCAGCCAAAGAAGAAGAACTCGATCGAGCTCTAGTTTATTACATTACAGAGCCACAGTAGCCGCGTAGTAGCATAAAAACACAAATAACTTGTGTAATTATGGGCGGTGAAGGCCATAACAGAGGGACTAACATGTTTAATTGAGCTGAAAGACGTTTCCATCGGCTGTCTTAACCCGTACTTTATTATTTTGACTGGAGTTAAAACGCCTGCTGGTCATCCAGCTAGCTTTGTGTAGCCAGTGTAGTTAGCTCAACTGTCAGGGTTTTGTTTTTTGTAAAAGTGCCACCTTCCCCCTTAACACATGAGTGTGTCGCTGGTCGTCATCCGTCTGGAAATCGCCGACCAGTCTCCTTTTCCACAAGGTTTCCAGTACTCCGCTGGTGAGTTTACAGTCTGAAAATCTCATCTTAAAGTTAGCCAGTTAGCTAACTACTAACCAGCTGTAAAGTACGCATGCCCACTAACAGCTGGATACTTTATAAATGCTTTCTTTGTGTGTAAACCATTTAATTGAAATGCTGTGGAGTAGTTTGAACGTGAGAGCTCACAGAAGCTGATGTTTAGTTGAAGGCATGTCTGATGACGAGATGCAGGAGAAAGCTCTGGGTGTAGCCAAACACACGCTGAGTGGAAAGACTGACCTGGAGAGAGCAGCTGTCTTGCACCAACACATTGGCAGCAGAGCCATGGGGGACATGGTCATAGAGACATTTGAGCCCAGTCCAGGTAAGCACAGATATGTCTCTCAGAGTTCAGAGCCACCCAGATCTTTGAGATGATCTGTCATCTCTCTGTGATACAGGAGGAAGTGATGAACAGCTTCAGGATGCACAGACTGATGCAGAGAGTCAGGAGGGGATGCAGGCTTCACAGGACAGTGGGACAGGAACTGCTCCAGACTCTCCTTCTAAGCAGCTCCCGGACCAGATTTCATTCTTCAGTGGGAACCCGTCGGTGGAGATCGTACATGGCATCATGCACCTCTACAAGACAAAGTAAGTCTAATGTGTTCTTACTAGAGATGTGATGAACTAGTCGTATCTTTGACAGGTATTTATCAGACGATTAATATCAGCTGAGATCCAGCTGATTAATTGTATTCATGTGAGAACGAACCAAAAGTTTTATCTTGAAATATCACGTATATCAGCGGTTCCCAACCTATTTTCCTTGAGGACCCCCTTCATGCAAATCCTGAAAAGCCATGGACCCCCTGCCCCACCCCGTGCTGAAACCATGTTTGGCTTCATGGAAGGAGTGAATCTCACATCTAAAAGCATAAAACCAAAGTTAAATCAACAACATAAAGCCTTACTTTTTTTCTAAAAACAGGTACAATGTCTGGACATTAATCACAAGGGCTCTGAATGTTTAAAACCTCAGGGTCCCTCTGTGGTCTTTGGGGGACCCAGGTTGGGAACCTCTGATGAAGATGATGTAATACCGAAGGAAAACATTGTAGCTTAGTTTAGAATAACAAATGTAACCACAGAAGGATTTCCTTTTACGCTAGAAAAAGCACAAATGAAGGCTCCTAAATACCTGATTTACTTTTCTGTCATTGCAGCAAAATGACGTCGCTGACTGAAGATGTGAGACGCAGCGCGATGGTCTGCATCCTCACGGTCCCAGCGACCATGACCAGCCATGACCTCATGAAGCTCTTGGCGCCATTTAATGAAGTCATGGAGCATATGAAGATCATACGGGACTCCACACCTAACCAGTACATGGTTCTTATTAAATTCTGCTCCCAGGTGAGTTCCCTGCACTGTTATTAGGCCCGAGCACCGAAGGCGGTGCGAAGGCCTATTGTATTGCAAGTGTTTCTCGTTTTTATCTTTCTTTTTCTCCTTTCCGCCTCTTAGATTGCATTTTTGGGGGCCTGAACATACCCGAAAACTCCTGAAATTTTG
>JBBBVU010000020.1:1839822-1850543 GCA_037177055.1 Atherinosoma microstoma
AGAAGGGGTTAAGTCCCTTTGTCCCGGATTTGAGTTGAAAAATCCGGTCAGGAAAAGCAATCAGAGGTGCGACTCCAACTGAAGAAACCCCCCCCCCCCCCCCCCCCCAGAATTTTCTGGCGAGAGGGGGCATGTTTTACCGCTTACCGTGCTGCATTCATGGGCCCGTCAGTAAGTATACGCTCCCACGAGTGAATGAATACGCTCCTCGTTGTATTTGGCAGCGATATAACACCATACACTTCCTGTCAAACTTTCCACCAATCAGAGAGCTTAAATTAGCAGTAATGTCAAACACAGACTGAGGTGTGAAGGCGTCTTTACTACAGAGACAGGCGGTTGTTTTTGTAACTTCTGTTGGTTCACAAGATGGTGAAAGATGATAGTGGAGAAAGAAGTTCTTGCATCAGAGGAGAGGGTTGCTGGGAATGGTTAGTTTATTGCATCATTAATAATAATAATAATAATAATGAGATAAATGTCTCAGAACAGAAATCAGCCGCTACAGCCCAGTTTAGAGCACAACATATGCAGCACAATCATTTGATTCAATCACATTTTACCATTTTGCCTTCATGGCTTCATCACAACGTTTTAAGGCCAAGATGATGTGTTTACTTCACTTTCATTGCAAGCTCTCCGTCTCAGCTGGTACATCGTTTAAAGTGTTCATGTGCTGGCATTTCCATGTTGATGTAAATCTTTCCTCAAAACCACCATGTCATTAATATCCCACAGCTTTCTGCTTCCTATTGTTTTTTCTTTTTTGTGGCTAGTAATTTCAGTCACGGCAGAACATATTGGAGACTCTTAGATGCTCCCAGAGCAGGTAAGGACACATCTGTGGCTGCTCTAAGCTAAAAGGCATCAGTGAGATTAATGTCTCAGAAAACAGGAACAAACTTGAGTCAACATTTTTAATAACAGAAGTTTGTGGTTTCTGTAAACTTTCTTTTCATCACCAAAACATTTATCGGTGTTTGTGTCGAGATGGAATAAATATTAATGTGTTGAGCTGCATGTTGGCTGAAGGTGTTTGGTTGAAATATCGGCGTTTCTTCCAATAAACTGAATGCACTAGATGTCTGTGGAAGAGCCGGGTTCACTTGAACTCTGTTCTCTCTTTACAGTGTGGTTGAAAGTACTGAATTTATTCATTTTCAGATCTCTTTCTCAGACTGGTTAGTCATTTTCTGCTTTTATAATGCTGCAGAGGAACCTGCTGAAGTAGTTTACGCATCAAATGTTTCATGTTTATAGTTGAGTCAGTTCACTGGAAACTGATCTCCTCTGTTGATTTCACATCTGTTATCTTTAGAAATTCATGACTGTGTCACAGAAAGGTCTGAATGTTAATTTCCTTTTTTTTTTCATAAAAAAGAGCCTATAGTTTAACACTAACCGTTATGAAACTGCATATTTACAATATTTCTGTTGCAACTAGCTGTAAAATTCCACAGTGATGAAGTTATTGTGTTTTTTTATTATGATTAAACCTGTTGTACTGATGTGTTTCACGTCAGGCGAAGCTGAACTGCAGCATCTGTTGGGTCTCATGAGGAAACGTAGGTCAGTGTTGCCATCTGATAAACTCTAGTCGGTATTTTAGAAACCACAAAGCGATCTTTAGAAATGTTTGAAACTGACTGTTTTGTACTTTGTTGATCACAGTAAGTAGACTGGGAAGACATCATTTTTATCTTTTCGGTATCCCGTGTGTAATATAATGAATAGAATAGTTGCCGGGCTGCATAGGTTGGGAGAGCATAGCCGAGCTTTAGGAGAGGGGGAAAAAAAAAGTTGTTTCAATGCAACATTTATCACAGAATTGAGGTCCAGAATAAAAACAAGACATTACAAAGAAGAAATAACATTAACATATTAAAATGTAAAAAAAAGTTTCCTGGAGAACTTTCGATGGTTGCAGGTGCAGTTACTGCCGCCTCAGATATACACATCTATTGTCATTTTTACAGTCTCCTTATGTAGTTTTTATGACGGGTTAAAAACACCCCTCGTCTCTGGAGTTGAGTAGAAAATCAGAGAAAAAATAAAATGGGAGCCAGGAGTGAGTCTACTCTCCGATTTAAGTCGATTTGAGAGAAAACCAGGAAACCTATCGCAATGTATGTACAGGAAAAACTGTGGGCTTGAGAGAAATTTGTTTGAGGAATTATTTTGAATAATTTTGAAGACCAGATTTAGAGTGTGTGACGTCATCAGCTTGAGCAGAGTCCTGCACGGGTCCAGTTTAACGAACCCGCCCGAACCCATGTGGATAATTACCCGACCTGGTACCTGGACCCAGACCAGACCGGACTATAAGTTAATTTTCTTTTCTTTATTCATTCTTATATTTAACGTGATATAGTTTTGTCTGCTTTCATTCATTCATTCGTTTTCTGTACCGCATTTATTTTCTGTTCTCATTTGCAATGAAAAAAAGGGAACAACAGAGTAAATATAGACCATTTCAAAGGTGAGTTTTTTTTTTTTTTGCAAAACTTAGGCAGCATTCTTTTAAACTTGCCACTGAACCACTGCTACTTCTCTAGTCCCTTATTTCTCCATTTGGGAGCCTTATTTGATTTAGAGATTGCTGTGCATAAACAAAAAGTAATTTACCGTCCCTGTATCAGCTGTTCCTGAACCACAAAACCTGCAGAGAAAAAATATCTCTTGCACATGTGCCGGTGTGGAGGGAAGCCAGCGTGACTTGCAGGGCTTAACAACAAAGGTAACCTCGACACCTGATTACTAAATCACTAAAATACTTATGTCCACAAAATTGAGGAAGACAAAAAAATATCCTATTTTCACCTGAGACCCTAAATATATCTCCACCACAATTAAATTAAATTCCAGTATCGTGATATATCTGGATATATCGTATCGTTGCCCCTGTATTGTGATATATATTGTATCGCCAGATTCTTGCAGCAGCAAATAAACGTACACGTTAAATATCAGTCCAGAAACTTGCAGATGCTTGTGTGTTTATAAGCTAGAGTTCCTGTAATTAAACCGTAGGCGTGCAGCAGACTGGTGCAAAACGGCAACATTATCACTGCATCTGCAGGAGGGTGATGACGTGTGCGTTACCTCTGATTATCTTTATCTTTCATCATCTTAATGCAGACGTATATTACGTGGTTAATTTACATAAAGACTAAAAATAACTGCTTATTTACCAGTTTAGACAGAAGAATGTAGAGACACAGGAAAGACTGGAAGAGTGGTGCGACAAGAAGCTAATGAATGAATGAATGATTCAGATGCTCAGAATATGGAAATATGCACATGACAAAAGGTTATTTGAGCCCGAAGTTGCAGATTGTTTCCACCTGTGAAGCTGAACTTCCTCTTTACGCCGTCATATTTGCAAACCATAAACAAATAGCAGTTTCACGTTGAGCTGAGCCTGTAGCCGAGTGTAACTCACAGGAAGTGTCTTCACTTTTAAATCGCATTAGAAGTTTGCAGGAGGTATTTGACTCGTCCTTTCAACAACCCAAACAACCTTCACTACAGGAAGGTTTTTATTGCTGCCTTGCCTCAGGGCAGCATAAATGTCAGGTTAGAAGGTCTGGATGTAAATTGTTGGTCTACACATACCTGTATTTTTCCTCCAGCTGCTTGCTTTGAAGATGAGGATTGTTAAACAAAAGTCTCCTGGTTGAGATTCAGTTTAAAGAGGCATCTTTGGAAACATTTATCTTCTGCTGTTAGTGTGTTAACATATCTTGTTGTGGTGGTTTTATGAAGGGATGTTTTGGTTACACTACTGTGTTTTTCTAACTCGCTCAGTTTGGTGACTCAGATATAATCAACACTTGTAAAAATAAGCTCCTGTTTTTTTTTTTTTATAGTCAGCTGAGTAACATTTCATGAAGCTCAGAAACTCCCTTTTCTTAATTTTAAAGCATTAATTACTGGCATCAGAAGTTCCTGATGTTGTCCCCTGAGTCTTTGCAAAGGTCCACAAGTCCTTCCGTCCTCATTCATAACAAATACAGAGCATCTGCAGCCTCATCACGGTACCAAGATACATGATGCACCTGAACACAGTGGAGAAATCTAGATTTTAGGGAGTAGATAGCTGTTTATTACAACTGAAATGGTCATGTGATGCAAAATTTAGCTAAAGCAAATAGTCAGTATCAATAATTTATTCATTTAGGATTATTCTGTATGCCTTTTAATGACTAAAACACAAAGACTTGATAAACTCTATTGATAATTGTGGGAAAACTAACAGCTTTGAGCCCAATCAGAAACTTTAACAACGTTAACGTAGTATATATTGACAGCAGAAGGGAGACATCCTCTCTGGGTACATCAGATGCTGCGTTCACTTGCGCTCGGACATCTGAGGTTTACCCAGGTAAAGGTCAGTTTACGCTCTATATGTTAAAGTTTAATTAGGGGTGGCCCACCGTTGGCCCCACCCTTGATGAGTAGATCAGAATAAAACTGACGATATGAGTCTCTAAAATGATTTGTATTACTTATCTGTGAGAGTTCAGCCTCACCAAAGAGGCTGACGGGGTTTATTTCTTGGGTGTTTATTCCGATTAAGTCAGACTCATCAGTGGCGATAATTTGACATTTCAACATGTTTCCCTCTAAGATCGAAGCGTAGTTGCTGGTTTCCTCGTGTCAAGTGTTTCTAATTATCACAGGAAGTAACTACATCTTTCCCTTCAGCTGCATCGCACTCATCTGGGTTACTTTCTGTGCTGATAAGAAGCAAGAAAATTCAGTTTCACATGTTGTTTCTATGAAATGAAAGGTTTGAGAGGGCTTGTGTGTAAAAAACATTCACGTCTCAAGAAAGAAGCTCAGAAATCCCCTCGTTAGCAGGCGATGAACTCTCACCTTTTTGCATTTTGAGGCTAGTGTTTCATCTCTAGCTTGTTTTTCTCCACGTAAACAGCTGAAGAACCTGCTGATGGCCAGAGAAACCTGTTCCAGAGGCTCATAAGCTGAACTTTATCCTCAGGAACTGTCCTCCAGGACTTTTGGTGTGTCCTTTTCCTGATCGGCTTCATTCTAAATATTCTTTTAGGTTAAACTTTGACCTAAAGGTGTTTTTAAAAAGAGCAACAGGATTGTTTCAGCCTGTTAGTCTGCATTTGCACTGAAGTGAGAGGTACATGTTGAGTTAAAGTAAACAGAAACGCTAAGGCATGGAGCTGTAAAAGAGGGACTTCTGTATGTTGTTGGTGTTTTTATTTATCAGGCAGTCGAAAATGAACTTATTTACAGATTCATTAAGCTCCCTGCTTCCTCTCCTTGTACATTTTTGCTTGCTCCACCGTTACAGCAGATTGAGGAGTTCAGAGTTACATTTTTTATCTAAACATGAACAGTCATAATTGTAAATAAATCGCAAAGCAAAATGTGTTATTGTGACAGGCCTAGTTGGGACACAATCTGCAATATCTTACTACTTATTCTAAAATAAAGTTTTTTAAATTCCCAAAGTTATTTTAAAAACTTGACATTTTATTTTAACGACCTAAACGGCAGAAAACGACACAAATGCGGACTTTGTTCGCTACTAAAATGTTCGTAAGAGTTCTCCCGAGTGTCCGTAGGATCGGTTCTCAGCTTAGAGCAAATTCAAGACACGAAGATTTTCATGAATGCCACAATCTTCGTAGAATGTTTGTAAGTAGGACTTCCAGACAGTTGCTGAACAAGGCCCAATGATCCCAAACACGGCAGCCGATCTACAGAATGGCTGAAAAAGAAAAGAATGAATGTGTTGACCAGATCCAGTTACAGCGTCGTCGTTGTTGTTGGGTCACATGATGTGTTTTCTGGGTAAACATGTGATCTGTTTCCTCTGCAGGAGAGCGTAAGGACATGGTCATCACTGAGCTGCAGGAGCAGCTGAGAGACGTCATGTTTTATCTGGAGACGCAGCAGAAGATCGAACAGCTGTCGTCAGAGGCTCGCAGTGAAATCCAGGAGGGACATATCAACATCCCGGCCAGCCCGTCGGACGACGCCGGAGCCGGACCCTCCTCCGGCCGGGGCCGGAGAGGCCGGGGCAGGAAGAGGAAGTAGGAGGAGCTCGGCTACGAATCATTGCAGCCTGTCGGCATGGACACGTGTTCTCAGCCGAGTCCTGCTGTTTTTATAACGTGTCGATGTCGTCGTGGCTCCTCGGGACGCGCTCGGAGCGAAGGATTCAACTGAGGAGAAGCAGATAGTCCCGATATTTACTGCTGAATTACCAGCTTTAAGTTCATGTAGCCTGCGAGCAGTAAAATGATCAGTGTGTGTAAATATGTCCATCCGTTTGCAGAGATGAAGGTCTATCTCGGCCATAAATGGTATTTATTTGATCAAAAATATCTTCACTTGTGCCCAGTTTGATACCCGCCAATAGAACTTATCAGATCCTGGTTGTTATCTTCATTTATCACATCAGCAGTGTTTTAAGTAGATGGCAACACTCTCTCCTCAGGATGCCGGAGACGGACGGATCAGATCAAAACCTTCATCTGCTGCCGGAAAGTTCAGGGACAGAAGTCCATGTTTTCCGTGTTTCCACCGTCAGGGTCAGTGGTTCCCGGCAGGATGTGCTCCGGCACATTTCCAGGATAACAAACTGGTCACTGTAAGGTTTTATACAGCATTTGTTTTATTTATATTCTCTGCACTGTCCTGCTGCACACTCCAAATACCTTTCATATATTTTGCAGCTTAATTCTTGTGTTTGACTACGTTATTAGAATAATGTACGTACATGTTTTCCAGCTTATTTCCAGCTAAACTCTGCCAAATTTGATTTAGATCCTGAGCAAAAGAAGTATTTTCACCCATATTTTTATTAAACATTGGAATTTCAGTTTTTTTTTTCCCCCAAATAATAATGAAGACCAAAGAAGAGCTTCACACATCGAGAGCAGACATGGAAAACAAACACATGCACACCAAAGAGCTCCATTGAAGGTGTTGATTTAGTTTATAGCTTCCTTGTTCCTGATAAAAACCAAAGCATCAGGAACTCTTTAAAATAATCTTCCCTGATTTCAGGTAATAACTAACTTATTTCAGGAAAACGGAAGCAGTTTTACAGGAAATGGCTGAAAAATAAACGTGAAGCTTCACAGGTGCCTGCATCGTTTATGATCTGTCATCAAAACTTTGTTAAATATTTAACTACAAATACTGCAAATCAATTAAATGATTCTTCTTAATTAGCTGGAAACCATATTTAGCTGACCTGGTCCATAATAACATGTTATCAACATGAACGGCTGCATCATTAAAGTTAATTTAAATGATTATTTAGTAAATATAACAGCAGACACTGGAAGTAAATACAACATGTTTAACCTCAAACACGTCGTCAGGGTCTAGATCCAAAAGGCCTGAAATTGGAAAATTAGATACTTAAACCACATGGTAGTCTTTTGGCTCACACTGTTTGTTTGTTTTTAACTCCAACAGTATTTAAAATGTCTTTTAATTCAGCATCAGGTCTTAAAGTAGCAGCTTTACATTTTAAATGGATGAAGGAGGAACTGATCTGGTTGTAATTACCACAGAACATCTGTCATTAAGGCCGTTACCAGCTCAGCTCAGGATGTCGCTCTGCAGAGGGAGGCCGACTCTGATCAACGTCTCCACTCTGAAGCTGACGAGGTGTAAACCTCAACCGTGGGCTTCAGACTGCTGATTCATGATAAGATGAGATCAGCATGCTGAAAATAACCTGCAGCAGCTTTCATTCTTTTAATGTGTTGCATCAAACTTCCTCATCTGCCGGAGGGGGGGGAGGGGGGGTGTCTGAGGTTCCTACTGCAACACTAACAGTTTGCTCTCCGCAGCCTGCTGGATGTAAACTGTGTACAGATGCTGCATGTGACAGGATGGTGGTGGAGGGGGGGGGGGGGGGGATGCAAGCTTCCCTCCTAATGTTTCTGCAGAGTTGCATCATGTCCGAGTGCGGCCGCTCTCTCTGCTACCAGGTGTCCATTAATGTCCTGAAGTTGGCGTTGACGAGCTGACATCTGCTCAGTCCTTGTTGCCAGGGTTACGGTTCTTCTTTATATTTCTGGATGTAGGCAAATTACACAATATTCAAATTTGTCTCCCGTTTCTATTTATATCCACATGTTGCTTGTAAAGTCTGATGCTCCTCCTCCAGGTTTAAGAATCTATATGATTTTGACGCTTTTATGAATAAATGCAGGAAACGTTTAGTTAAACACAAAATAAAGATAAAAGTAGTTTTCGAAGTCGTCACCCGCAGCACGAGGGGGGCAGTGGGACGCTGTCCTGCTACTGGTTCCTTTTACTCTGTACAGGTGAGGAAAAGTAGAGAAAACAATCCAGCTCGGATGTTGAGAAGTCTGTAAATGGGGAACTGGTATTTCCCATAAAAACCTGAATGCAGCTATTCTGAATGGTTCCCAGTTACCAGATCCCCCAAAAACGCACCTTCTGCTCAAAAGGTAGTCTCGGGCCGACCCTCCCTCCCACGAGTTAGGACCTCAGCTGGGACAGCTAAGGTCTGCGTAGGCCGAGTGTGAAGATACTCGTCTGGGAAAGGCTGAAAGGTCAGCCACCAACTCTCAGCTGCCCCTAGACCTAAGGCTCAAGGGATGTGTGTAACAGGCTAAGCTCAACCTATGAGAAGATCCCTTTAATACGGTTCACCACCCCAAGATGTTAAAGCTGTTATAACAGGAAATAATGATGATTTTACTTTAACTGCAGGTTATATTTATTGAAGATATTTAGCCGAGGGATGTGGGGTACAGTTTAAATCAACTCACTAAATCCTAATAATAAAGATTGATCAGCCAAGGTTGAAACTCTGCTGATTCTGTATTAAATCAACCAAGCTGAAGGTCCAAATGGTTTGGAAAAATCCTTTTTATAATCCAGTAAGTCCTTGAGCGAAGCTTTGCTGTCTTTATCCTGTCTGCAGTTTGTTTCCTCCTCTAACCCCCCACAGATAAATATCAAAGTAATTATACGAGTAATGACACAAGTCTGCGGCTGCATGACGATTCCCTTTTAAGTTTATAATTTCCTGTGAAACTCTTTCAAAAAGTAAAACGACCACAAAGAACAAAAAACAATGAACGACTGACATCTCTGTGTTTATGATTTGATTTCATGTGTTTCCTCAAGAATAAAAGTGCTCTGCTGGATTAGGTGTGAGCTGAAAGCTGAACCCGGTGTGGTGTCATTTGTCACACCTCTTAAAAAAGAAGTGGAGAAGAATGAGAGAATAAAAGAGGAAGAGGAGGAGGATGAGGAGGAGCCAGCAGATGGCTGAGAGCAGCCAACAGAGGTAAGATAGTCTGATAGGCTTCCTGAGCTGAGTGGGGCTTTTTTTTCCCCCTCCCTTCTCAGAGAAACTATGGGCTAGACCTACATGTCAGCTGGTTTTCTCTGGAAAGTTCTGAGCCACATTTTAAGGTAAGAAATGTCTTTTTATTTCCTGCTTCTTTCATTGCTGCTTAAATCTGCGTGTTGGCTTATTCCAGTTGTTCAGTATGAAGAATAAAGAGCAAAAAACACCACATTCTTGGGGTAAAACCTGCAGCTTTTTTATCTACTTGTGTTTTCTCAGCTTGCGGGGGACATGCACGCTTGCTGCAGCTCCAACTTACACAAGATTAAAGGCAGAAAAAGTTTTTTAAGCAGACATTTTTACGCAGTAAAACTGGTTAAAAAGCTGAGGAGCTTCAAAAATGCTCGGTATGCACCGACTCTTCCAGGTATTGGCTTGTGAAAACACAAGAAAAAGGCAGATGAAGGTCTGAAACTCGTCCTCTTCTCCCCCCCCCCCCCAGGCGTGCTCTCATGAATTCTTCTGTGCCAAGATTAATATCCGACACAGATCAGGCACTCAGGACCTCTGCTGTGCTCACTTTTTACTGTTAACTTGATCTTTTCTGGGTTTTACTCATAGTTTGATTTTTGATTAAGGCTTAAAGAAATAACAGCCTCAGTTTTTCTTTAGCAGCACGATATATAATCTTTCAATTTATGCAGGTTTAGATGCCATTAAATAAAAGCTGAAGCTGAAATCATGTGCATGAGACTGTACAAAGCTGTTTTATGTGCAACTTCATGCAGCCCAGAGAAGGTTTCTAAATTATTTGCAGACACAACTTTGTGCAGAAACACCTCTGAAGTTATTTCTGTAGCTGGTTTGAATATCAGGTGATAAAAGGCAGACAAGCTCTCAGGTGGAGGTAGTGATCTTTGTGTAATCAGATCTCTGGAAGTTGGCGCTTTTTTCCCCTCTTCCATAACAGACAACTCATGGATCTGACTAAAAGGCGTGAAGTTTTCAGTCTGTTTCCTCACATTGTTTCACTGAAGAGGAAATAGTAGGGGCCCGTTTGGTTCTCATTAACTTTCTTCACACGCGTGTAAATTACAAGCTTTAAGCTTTGCAGCTGTTCACAGTTTACCTTCATGCTAGTTTCTAACATCAGTGTGTGCTTACTGGTGCGGGATGTTATTCACATTGAGCAACTTGTGGTTATGTAACGGGACAGGGCGGTGGGGGGGGGGGGTGGCTGCAGGGTTACAGCTACATGTCTTTATTTTATTTATTTATTTATTTTTGGTTTATTGTATTTATTTGTTTTAAAAAGGGACAGTTTAGAACATTGAGCACATTAATGAACATAATTACAAACACACAAATGTAAATGTGCAACAGAGTTAGCCTAACA
>JBBBVU010000020.1:1860994-1874686 GCA_037177055.1 Atherinosoma microstoma
TGGGCTTCCCTGCTCAAGCTGCTGCCCCCGCGACCCGACCCCGGATAAGCGGAAGAGGACGGTACGGTACGGTACCAAAAATAAATGAAGTATATCTTCACAACTACAAGGGTTGTATGTACAATCCTGGTCTCTACAGAAAGCTGAGACATGTGAGATTACTATCAGGATATGTGTTACTGTGTCAGAGTAAATTCACCTGGAACACAGTAGAACATGAAATGTTATCTCCTCCCAAAAGAAAATCATATTACTTTCAATGAAAACCAGAAGATAGCGGCCCAGTTCATCTAGGAATGAGTAAAATAGTCCTAGGGAAAAGGTATAGTAATGTGTGATGAGGAACTGTGCTACAGTAGAAGGTAAAGTCAACCTAAATATGTCAGGAAGCTATCGGCCGATGTTGATGATGGACGCCTCTATCAATGGTCAGAGTCAGGAGGATCCAGGGATAGACCCCACATTCACCTTAGAGACACCATGAGGGTCCAGAAAGAGGTGAAGCCCAGCATAGTAGATGATAGGAAGAGAGAATACTTCACTATAAAACCTCCATCTCCATGGCAACCAACAGGACCTTCATGGTTCCAAACAAAGGTAGGGACAGTGATGTTCTCATAGAACTCCTTGGGGTGTGAACTGTGTTTGGTTTGGATGCCGATGCTTGGTAGAGTCTTTTAGCTGAGTTTCTCCCCGTCCTGTTGCTATGCTACATGTTAGCATGTTGCTATGCTACATGTTAGCATGTTGCTATGCTACATATTGCTGCTTCCTGGTGTCTGCAAAGATCTTCTGTACTGCACGGATCTGATCTTGAACAGAACATATTGTTGGACCCTGAAGTAAACACGTGGCGCCTACCTGGCCGAAGGCTCTGGGTGTAGCCGATTCCGATCAGACTGGCGTTGTTCACTTTGGCCTGCAGAGTGAAACACGACCAGATGTGAACGGACGGTTTGAGAACAGCTGCTGCTATGAAAAGAGAAAAAAAAGAAAAAGTGGAGGACTCACAGACAGCGAGGCGTCCTTGTCCAGCTTGTATTTGGCAGCGATGCCGAAGCGGGTGTTGTTGCTGCCGGCGGTCCAGGCCAGAGTCACCGCCGTCTCCAGCTCCTCGTTCACCTTCTGGTAGATGGAGCCACCGAACTCGGTGCCGTCGTTTCTGCAGGAGAGCGGATACCCGTTCAGAGGTTGCCACGGCAACGTGAGCTCCAACAAACCTGCAGAGTTTACCCTCAACACTCACACGTTGGTGTGCAGCTGGAAGTCTCCGGCCTTGTAACCCAGGGCGAAGTTGTTCTGGGCCAGTTTGGATTTGGCGGTGTCGAAGGCCATCTGGTAGCCGGCCAGCCAGCCTTCGTAGCCCAGCACGGCGGCGGCGTGGATGATGGGACCCTCGAAGTCCACGTCGCAGCTCAGGTTGACGTAGTCGCGCTTGTAGCCACTCTTCAGCTTCCCGCTCTTCTTACTGAGAGGCAGGTTGAAGATTTAAAAGCAGATTTTATTGTTTACATCAACATTTGTTCAAGTTTTCCAAAGTTAATCTATTTATTTTATAGAAGGAATCTCTTTTTTTTAAGTTTTGTAAGTGGCGACGAAGCAGGAAACGTTACGTTGGGAGCTCATGTACACGATGCTGGGCGGAGGCGTCCATTTTTATTTAATCAGCTGTAAAATACGTGTTTTGAACAGATATATGTTGAACTTTTACTGTGTTCTTGCCACACAGAGCTAAAACAACCTGTAATATTCCTACATTTAATGGTGACAGTGAAGGCAACAGCAGATTTAACATGAACTTTAAGGACAAAACACAATACTGTAACTTTTATCTGCGTTTTAGGATCAAATATTCACAGAGAACCCCGTCAGAGCTGCAGGTTTTATTCTAGAAGTGCAGCTCTGGTTGTGTTTTATTTATCTGCTACTGTCTGAAGATAAACATTTACTCTTTAGTTTGTTTCTTCCATAAAAACTAAACATAAAAACCTCAACAGAAAATGATCCCGGAGGGTTTGTTTCAGTTCATTTTTACATTCTGTGCATTATGTTGCAGTTTTTATGTCCTTTTCATTAAAAAAGACAGAAATAGTTGGTTTTATTCTTTCAACTAACATATAACTATCATTTTAATGTGTTTATATTTACATTTAATCATTTATTTATCTGTCGGTATTGTAGCTGAGCTACATTTTAGATCAAGAGTTTAATTGAATTTATTAAAAGTTTAATTATTAAAAGAAAAAGTCTAGTTTAAAAACATAAAGAAAGCAGCTAATTATTAACGGAGAACAAACCGGACCTGAAGCAGAGTTTAAACACACCAGAAACGTGGTCTCACCCTGTGTTCGGTACAAAAGACGTATCCAAGGCAACCTTCAGTCCCTGAGTGAGCTGCAGGTGAAGGAAAACTTTGTGTTAACAGATTTAAAGCAGAGAGACGCTGAGACGTAAGTGTTTAATCAGCTACCTGGTCCTCCACGGTGACCTCGGTAGCCAGCGTGTTATCTGTGTTCCACTTCTGGTTGACGCTCAGGCCGAGCTCCTTCATCTTGTATTTGGTCTCCAGGCTGCCGGACGCCTTCCCCGTGTCTGTGTTACTGGAGCCGGACGTGTTGAACTCCTGCAGAGCCAACGGAAAACCATCACACACTGGAAACACGGCGTGTTTGCTGGCGTTGAACACATCAGTTAGAAAAAAAAAAATTCAAATAAAAATAAAAGCAGTGGCTGTAGCAGCGAGCAGATCGAAGCTGTGGGCCGAACAAGAACTCATGCATGACAGACGGACAAAAGATGGACAGAAAAATACTTTGATGAAGTTAAAATGCTCGGTTATTATAAAACTTTCTGATTTTAAAGTTACACTTAAAATGATTCAGTAGCTCAGGGGCCACACACGGGCCCAGACCAGTAAAACAACAGCATAATAACCTAGAAATAGAAAAAAATCCTAATTTTTCTCTTTTTTTTTTTACATAAAACAACTGCAATCAGATCATTAAGATCTTTAAATCAATTAAATCTTTTTTTTTTAAAAATAAATTAACCTGGATTTTCTTGAGAAAAATGAATAAAATTTCAACAACTTCCAGATCACGATGGATCAATAAATCACAAAAGGTCAATCCCATGAATCTGGAAAAGAGAAATCCAGTCTTTCACATTGTAATCAGAGTAATATTTCAAGATCTACAAGTTCTTTTAAAAATGCACTACAGAACTTTTGGCATTTTTTCAGCCCACCCTATCCACGGCTAATCCAGCATTCATCTTCACCCTACCTGACCATCTGAGCTCTCTCCAGACAGCATAAAACAGTCTTATCTAGACTCTTGTCTCATGTTTTGCTCTGTCCCTTTCTCTCTTTCTTTCCCTCTCTTCCTCCGATAAAGTGTTCTTGCGTTTCTTTGCTGAATCCGCCACAGTGCGCGTTTAAAATGGCCGGTGTGTTTATATCCGCTTGCTAGCGTGTAACGCGCTGCGTTTTTATAGCAGTTTCTCAGCCTCGGGACGCTGCAACGGCTCCAGAAATACACGATTGATGTCATTGTGCCATCAAACGAGTCCGGAACGCAGAGTTTTAAGGTAAAAAATTTACGTAATGTGTCTTTAAATGTAGGTTAACATTGTGGTAGTAATCCTGACTGAAGTCAGATCTATTTAGTGAGAAAAATATTAAATAAAAAGAAATGAAAAGTTATCCCCTGCCTTGTAAATGTATTATAATTAATAAACATAAAAAGTGCAAACAGTGGACAAATGAGGAATTTCATCTACTTCTATAATAACTTTGGAGTTTATGTCTTTTATTTCATTTTCACAATTGCAAAATTCATCCCACGGGTCAGATGGGACCCTCTGGTGGGTCAGATGGGACCCTCTGGTGGGTCAGATGGGACCCTCTGGTGGGCCGGGTTTTGACACTCCAGGTTTAAAGAGCGTGTGAAGGAAAAGGAAACGACTGACTGAGTAAAAAACCTGTTTTCTGTTTTGGAAAAGCTGGCTTTCTGATTGTCTTTGGGATTGTGGACGAATGATGTTGTAATGTTGCAAAGGAAGCACTTATGATGTCCCATCTCCTTTCATTTCTTGCTTGTGTTGTTCTCACTGTCAGTTGTAAGTCGCTTTGGACAAAAGCGTCTGCTAAATGACTGTAGAATTAAAAGATTTAGCATCAGGATGTGAGATATCTGCAGCTGAACATGGTCAGAAATCCTTCAGTTTGCAGAGATGGAGCGGAAAGAAAAACCAGCAGGAAAAACCAGACCTTCATCACTCTGGAAGCGACTCATTTAAAGTGTGAGTTTTACTAAATGGAAGTCGACTACTTCAGAAAACAAGACCGATGTCGCGTTAAATCGCATGAAATAAAGCTGAACAAAAAGATCCTGCTGCCAGCGAACGCAGCATCACTAAAACCATAAAAGCATTTCCACACACGGGTCAGAAAGAGAGTTGGAGGTGTGGGGATGAAACGGATCTGATGAGTCCAGATCTATCCTGAGCTGTGGATGAGGTGCTGCTCCCATCAGGCCCAGTGTGAGCCATGCCAACCTGTGGTTGCTCTAGTTAGTCTGGTCCAGGTCCAGGTCAGAGGTCAGGGGACTTTCTGAATATATTAATAGATTTATTTCTCCCAGAACGCGGACAATGTCAGGATCCACTGGGTTAAAACTGGGAAAGAGTGGTTCAGGGAACATGAGGCTACCACAAAGTCCAGACCTGAACTACCCTGATGCAGACGCTTGTTTGGTCATGTGATGGTGATGCTGCAAAGCATTGTGGGGTGTTTAACTGAAGCGGAGAAGCAATGTCAGCAGCGTTAGGTCGTTTTTCACCATGTTCAAAGAAGAAACTCGTAAAGCAGGATGCAATACTTGTAAGTGGAAGTAATACAAAAGACATCTTTTTTAACGGATAGTTTGGCTGTTCAAACCGACTCTCCCTGAGGTGGTCAGTGTGTAATGTAGTGTAGTAATGTAATGTCTGTAGAAGATTTAATTCCAGACATGTGGTCTGGTTTCTTTATTTCCACTATTCCAGTATTATTTATGTGTCAAACAGCAGCTATTCTGCTAAAGGATAGCTGGAAGTGAAACCTGGCTAGACAGTTATCCTGGGTTGCTTAAGGTGGTGCGACAAAATATGAGCGAGTGACTTTTGAATTTTCACACTTTCATCAGGATACTTTCTGCAACATGTTCCGCATCAACTCCTCTGGTTACATCACAAAATAACAACAACAGCTACGAGACAAACATCTTTTAAATCTTTAAGTAAAAATATGCCCAACATCTAATTTCTCTCAAGCCTTAAAATGCATCTTTCTCTAATTTCTGAAAAAAAATGTAATTCATGATCAAATAAGGAATGCAGCCATAAACTAAAATTGCAAGACATGAAGAGACAGAGGAGACGGCGATGTGACAGACCTTCATGCTGAAATGAATGATGATATATTTACAAAAAACAAGTGAAACAGACAAAAGAAGGAGATGGGGTGAATGATCTAGAACCGTCTCTGAGACGGGCAGAGCGATCGACTCGGACACCGATCTTACCATCTATGACAGAGCGCGAGCGTCCAGGGCGGCAGCATGGAGACAGAGCAGCAGTTAGGACAGGCAGGCAGAGAGACAGACGGACCACAGACACACGGACCCGTCATGTTTCTCTACAACTGAGTGCAGGTTAAAGCAAAGCAGGTCGACTTCAGCGGCGCTCGTCGACCTGGAAAGCTAAAAGCTCCGAGTTACGGCCGGAGTCGTCGATGGAGCGAAAGATCTACGATCACTCTGCAGAAGGAAGGTTAGACAGCTGCAGCGGAGAGGTGGATGATAGAAAAGAAAAAGGGCTCTCACCACTCCACTTTGAGATTTGGTCTTCAGGTCCAGCTTCACAAGGCCGAAACCTGTCAGAGTCAGAACATACAGTTAAATATTAACACGTAAAGAAGCAACTTCTTTCTCCATATTCCTCTTTTAAAACTGTGAAAATGAACATAACTCTGAGCCAACATGAGGAATTTCATCATCATTTAATCATTTGTTCTGTTTTTGCTTTTCAGTCTGCCATATTTAAAAGATTTATTAACATCTACTGATATGATCTGCAGCGGTTTGTCACGCTGAAACTACGGAGCTGAACAGGATGCGATTTCAGGAAATTCCTCACAGTTAATAATTCACTCGTGACTTAAAATAGTACTCACCATAGCCCTTGCTGAAGATGTCCTTGGCAGACTTGCCGAGGTCCGAGTATGATGGAGGGACAGCCATTGTGCTGGAAAAGATGAACCTTGGTGTTAACATTGAGAAATGCTATTTTTCTGAAATAGATCTACAGTTTGTTGATATGAAGATGCAGGACTTGCAGGTAAAACACTTCTCATGCAAGAGTCTGCTGCAGAACTGTCTGACTTTAAGTGAAAAACTTGCACAAACCTGTGTTTTACATGCGAGTCTGTCCTACTTATTAGCAACGAACTGTTCAAAGTAAATAATGTTGCATTATACACAATTCTGTTACAGATTATCAATGGAAAAAATGCCCTTTTTTAAATGAATGCATGCAGAAAAATAAGTTTGTGCATGTAATAAGTGCACATGTTCTGAAACGGTATATTACACAGTCCTACACCTAACTACATGTAACTATTCCACATGGGTGTGTTGTTTGGATTTCACATTAAACATCTAGAAAAAGCTCCTTATGAATGATCAGCTAACACTAATCAATGCTGCAGGGGCTTTGTCACACACTCAAGCAAATAAATGAACAGAGCCAAAGGAACAATCTAATCTGTGGGAGGTTGCAGGGAAGCTGACAACAAACTGGACCTTTACTGGGTTTGCAGCATTATGTCTAATAACATATAAACAGCTGTTGTCCGCAGAGCTAAACTAAAGCACTTGCATCTCTGATGTGGGACAAAGAACAGCAGATGGGCCGGTGAAAGAGGTGTGTGTGTGTGTGTGTGTGTGTGTGGTTCGTGTTAGCTAACTAGCGAGAAAACCGCTAGTTAATGCTCGTGGTGGGAAACCCTCCCACAAACTCTCGCGTACACCCCCAGCCAGTTAGACAGACCCCCATCTGATGGATCCGTGGGTAACCTTGCTGTTTAAACCAATCTGCACTAAAAGACGAGAAACCCATCATCCTTGGGATTACACTGTGCTTTACAAGGCTCAGCATCATTACATAATGGATACCGTTAGCTAAATCGCTAGCAAGGTATCCAGCTAACCTTGGAGATAAACGTTTTAGTTAATAGTTATACAAGCGTAATAAAGCAAAGTGATGCGTTTAAAGTTGATAAGTGGTGTAAAAGCTCCTCACCAGTGCAGCAAATGAGTTTGCAAGGGGGAGTCTGCAAAGCCTGGAGCTTCCCTGGCGTGGTGCTGCTGAATACACTGACAGATAGCCTAGCTTAGCGCTACCTGTGACGAAGACAGGGCACAATGAAGGAGACCTACTACTGAGCATGCGCGGTGTCAGAGAGGCAAACGTACAAAGTCAATGGAAGAACAAGAGATGAATCCATCATCGTCAGGTGGATTTTTGATATTGGTACAGATACTTATCAGCAATCTTAAATTAGAAAGTAGATTTTACTAATTTTTATTTACATTAAGCCCATAGTTAATTGGGGGGAGGGGGACTTGGAGGTCAAAGGAGGCTTTGAGCCAAATTTACTATTGGACAAGTTACTATTTGAATTTTTTTAATTAAACAACAAAATATATAAGAAAATAAATATATAGATCAGTAAACTACAAGAACACACACATTGGCTACAAGGAGTCGGGAAACGACCTAAGGGGTGTAAAAATGGCCAAGGTCAGACAGAAGAGAACCAAAAGAGAGACAAAAAAGACCAGCTGTTAAGGAGTCAAGGTGTAACTACTACAAATATATATATATACAAAAATACAGCTTAAAGTGTACTTTTTGCCTCTTAATATATGTAAATACAGCTTTTATAAGTTGGGCCTTCTTCCCCTTCGCTGCAGAGTAATGCTGAACATACAGATGGCTGGAAGAGGAATGTATATAAACTCAAACTGATGCAAGAGTTTACCTCAATATTCAGATGAAGAATGAACCGAAGCAATATGAATGTGGAACTTTGTGGTTAACGATGACATGCAGATGTCCAGTAACACGGGAAGCAAAGTTTCAGAAAATCTGAAGCAATATTTCTGCTGGTTTAGTTTGACACGAGATGAAGCCTCACAAACCTTCAGCACAGCCGATGTACATTGTTTGTTTAGGTTTTTTTTAAATGTTGTGATGGTGAAAACTGGCACAGCAGTGCCTGAGCCTTGTAAAGATGTAATGACATATGTCTATGGTATGAATCTATTATTTGAATAACACAT
Source organism: Atherinosoma microstoma (assembly GCA_037177055.1). Lineage (NCBI taxonomy): Eukaryota > Metazoa > Chordata > Actinopteri > Atheriniformes > Atherinidae > Atherinosoma > Atherinosoma microstoma. The sequence continues at coordinate 1,869,379 of JBBBVU010000020.1, forward strand.
CCAGCAGTTTGTGCTCTTTTTTCTTAGCATGTGGCTTTAAATAACAAAAAATCCACCGTATGAAACGAAACGGTCCCAGAAAAGTAGAACAGGCTGGACCCCTCTCATTTTTGCTTGTGGAAACACAAAAACATGTATTAACCTGTATTAACCTGGACCCGCTGGTGGAAAAAAGGCTTAAGTTTTCATTGAACTAGAGAAAGTAAAATTAAGTTCACCTGTGAAGGTTATGTTACCGTTGCCAAATATGGACGTTATGTTTTCGGCAGTGTTGGTTTGTCTTTCTTTTAGCAACATAACTAAAAAGAATTAAGGACGGATTTTGATGAAATTTTCAGGAAATCCAAGAAATTGAATAAGGAATCAGTGATTAGATTTTTCGGGGTGATCCCGATCACCACATGGATATAGGAATCTTTTAAAGGATTCTTTACTTTGGGGAGATAGGGATAGATTTACCATTAGAGCTTCTAACTCAAAAATAATGACCACAATCATTGGGGAGAAAAAAATTGCAAAGGCTTGGCGGTGGTCTGTAATCTTTGAGTCCTTCTAGTTATTTTTAGGTTCATTCTAACATACGAAAGGCCAAAAATCCTTAACTTTTTGTGAGTAGTGTAAAAAAAAAAACCCCCAAAAAACAGAGTTGGGATGCCAGATACATTAATCGACTGTTCCACCGCTTTACTTTATAATATAAACTATCATACAAGACAAGTTGCCCACTATGGTAACCCTGGTGGGACATACATCTTATGAAGTCAAACAAAATATTAAAGAGCAAGATGGTCTGTTAAAATATAAACAAAAGTTGAACAAGTTTGCCATAATTGTGCTTTGAAAGGGCACAGCCCCCTCTTCAAGTTAAATAGTCGCTACGCCCCTGACACATATACTCCTAAACACATATTGTTAGGAAACAGCGCCCTCTACAGGCGAGACGCCGCAACTACAGAATCAGTCCGGTCCTCCTTAAAAGTTTCTGACAAACATGGCGTTTTTCCGTGTCGGTGGGGAAAGTGTCACATCCTGCCCCGCCCTGAGGAACACTGACTCGACGTTATCAGCCTCCGTGAGCGCCACGGTGGGAACACCACTGTCAAAAGTACACAGACATTAATAATTATTGATGAGCACCAAGTCCAATGGTCAACACCGCCTGCCTGGCCTTTGAATGTCTGCAACGCCGCTCCTGCACGAGGCAGTCAGACTGCACGAGGACTTGAGTGGGGTTTGCTGCAGTCAGGGACGTCTGTGGTGATTAAAGAGAGAGAGAGAAAAAAGAAAAGTTAGGCCGGGGTATCGCAGTCATGTCTGAACCAAACAGATTCGTGAACCCGTTTCACAGACCCCAGTGCCTGGCAGCTGCAGCTCCTGCGGGGAAAGCCCAGTTCACGCATCCCGGAAAGGCTATTCTGGCAGGTAAGACCGCATCTGACAGCGGGACGCAGCAGACAGGCTCCCAAACTTGTTTCCAAGTTTCACAGCTGGACCTAAAATATATCAGATTAACCTCAGAGAGGATCATTTATTGTTGGGCTTTATTTTTTAGACAAAACATACTGATTTAATGTTTAATTTATGAATTTCTTGCTGCAAAATATATTAAATTCATCAGCTGCCAGACAGTATTAGGAATCTGAATGTCAGGTTGGCTGCAGGGAATAATTAAAGAGTTAAATATTAATATTTGCAGACGTTTTATAAGCTTATAGAAAGAAACTTAATTAGGTCTTCGTGCATCTTCCATGTCTCCAGTAGTAGAATTTAATAGTTTACAAGTTTAATCATTATTTACTGAAAGAAAAATACTTTCAGGTCTAACAACATTTGTAAAATCTAAAAAACATGACTCACGAGTGTCATATTTCCTAGAAATACTTTAGTCATGATAGAAAACAGATAAAGTTCAGGCCTTGAGGCTTTGAGGCCGTCCATCCTTGGACTGAGTCCTTGGCATGGCCTGATCCAGACCTCATTTCTTTAATATTTCTCTTCCAAGCAGCCAGACTTTCCTCTAATCTTTCAAAGACGCCTTAATCAGTCGTCCTCCAGACTCTCTGAAGGTCTTTCAGAGTTTTTCTAGGTTACTCATTTCCAGCCCAGTTCTCGTATCTGGTCGTGTTCGGGTAACAATGACGTTTGAATGATTGGAGTATTAAAAGAGGCTCCTCTCCAGGGATGAACCAGTCATCTCAACACATAACACACAACTTGGAAAAGAACCATCTTTAAACTGGATCTTTAGGCTTTTTGTTACCAGCAGCCTGTCAAAAAGACATCATTTGTTCCCAGGATCTGAAAAGAGATCTTCTTAAGAAATAGGAACAAAAATGCAGCAAACTCCTGATACAGGACCTGGACCTTCAGTTGATCCATGAACTGGCTCATCAGAGGGGGGTGGCTGTCCAGAAGCCATTTTTAAAAGGGGATAAAAGGCTGAGGTATGCCACATGACCCAAGAACTGGACTGGTAACCAGTGGCAACAGGTGCAGAATGAACATTTACAGCCAGAACAACTTTAAAAATAAAATAAAAGTAAATGTTTGTGAAATTGACGTTGCATCAGCAGGAATACGTAAAGGCTTATTTTCTGTGTGCTGTAGTAAAACGTGCTGTCCGTATGGACTCGTAGACTTTAGCCTCGTGTCTTTTAGTCAATCAGTGACAGATCCTCAAACTTCACAGAGTTCAGCGCGTTCCAGAAATCAATGATTATAAGCGTCGTCCACACAAACCCTACCGTTACGACACAGCTGATCGTGTTTGAACGTCAAAGGTTGAGGAGAAACTTCTGATGATCTGAACGCAGCTGTCAGCGGTTTGCTGGGTGTTTACCAGCGACCCCTCAGAGGCCCGGGTCTCCACTGCCGACGTCACAAGCCCCCCATGACAAAGCAGTTTGCTCCGTCAGCCTGCACACTCATTCTCCTAGATTACAACACGCCTGCCACAAGTTGAGCCGGTGAATGAGCTCCACTCTCCACCCAGAGGCATTAAAGCTGCTCTGAGGTTGGTGTGGGGAACAACTAAGCAGGATGACGGCGCACCGATCAGGAGTTGCAACACGATGAAACAGCAGGTTTTATACAACCACTGATCAGTTCTATCAGCATAAAACACAAGATGTACAGTAACCATGCAAAAATACCGGGATGTTCCTCGGCCAGAATAACCTTACTGCTTCCTGTTTGATGAAATAAATCCATCTGTTTAAAGGATTTGGTATAAAGACAAGTACTTCACCATATGGTGTTTCTCAGGTGTAGGAACTGGAGCTGCCTCCCACGTCTGCACCTGCTCGTGTCAGGAAGTTGTTGAACCTGCACTAAGCTAGAATTCCTCTCAGTTGAATTCAGCTCTCATTAATGCACCTCTGCTTAGTTCAAGTCTTTGAGTTGTTGGGTTTATGGTTAACTCATTATTAACCTGCAAACAGAAGTATATACATAGGTGGGATTGTGGTAAATAAACAGTTATAGAAGCCCTCTCCCACCACTTGTAAATGAGAATTATAATCAAAGTATCTCGTGATTATGAGATTCAGTTATAATTATAAGATTCAGAGTCATTATTATGATTTATAAAAAGTCAATTTAATCTCATAAGGATTTTTTTAAACTCATGATTATGACTTTGAATCTCAATTATGGCGTTTTACGTCATAATACGGATTATTTCATGGTTAGGACTTATCTCATAATTGACTTTTTATTTCATAATAATGACTTTGAATCTCATTGCTGCGACTTTTTAATGTCATTTATGACTTTTTATGATTATGACTTTTTATCTCTCAATTCTGACTTTTTACAACATAATTATGACTTTTTATTTCATAATTCTGACTTGGAATCGCAATTATGACTTTTTACGACATAATTCTGACTTTTTATTTCATAATTATGACTTTTTATTTGAGAACCATGAGCTTGTTTCTCAATTTAATGACATTTTATCTCACGATTATGACTTTAAATCTCATAATTATGAGATACATTCCCAATATTTTTAACTTACAACTGGTGAGAACGGGTTTCCATAGAAATAAACAAATATTCTGTTGTGGAAAAGTGCAGAAATCTTGTACTTTGTGACACGAGGTTTTGTCCCTGCACCCAGAAACTCCCAACAAGCTGGGTCACTTTTATTTTTAGCCTAAGTATTTTCACTGGTCCACATTATTGTTGGTTTGGGGCACTTTTTCATATTTCCTGTTTGAAATGTTTTGCTACACGTTAGACCCGATAAACTGGTTGTGTCTTTTTCCCAGCTTGAATCGGGGACGTGCTGCAGGTACTGCACAGAGACTTGTTTACAGATGTGGATGATGTGGACTCTGTTTTCTTGATTCAAGCTTAATTTGTAGGTACAGCTTCAAGAGAGTGCCTCTAACCAGAAAAATGCCTGGGTGTGTCATAACCAGCACTGTCGCCGTCCAGAATGCACTTGAAGATTGAATTTAAAAAAAGTAATAGTTTGTGGAGCTGTAATCTTTGTGGTTTGTTTCTGTACATGCACCCTGACTTGCTGTGGTGTTGCCTTGAATCACTGCTGTGTTGGGTATTTCTGCATGATTTTGGTAATGCATGCCTAAAAGCATCAACAAAGAACCCTTTGCTGAATTTATCAGGATGAGCTGAAGCTAAAGCAAGCAGAGTTCCTTGAAAGAGCCTTTTCTTTTCCAGCTTTCTCTGTTTTTATAACTACTGTTCATAGTCAGATGTCTTAAAGTGAACTTTATTTCCTCTGTTTTTCAGCTGATTCTGTTCATTGTTAACAGTTTAATTCTTTACTCCTGATGCAAACGTTCCCCCTCTGTTTGTTTTTTAAAGAATGAGCCCACTCACGGCCTCGTAAATCCCTCTGGCTGCTCAGTAATGTGGAGAACAGTTTGAGCTCTGGAGGTTACACACCCCCTTGGCTTGGAGCAGGGCCAGGGGGAGTATCTGTGGGCAGAATCACACTGAGGCCTGCCAGCCAATCAGCTGCAAGGCTGCATGTTTGCTGTTCAACGGCAGATGTGTGACAGCCACACATTTAAGGTGGAACTGGTCTATGTTTGCATGGCTGGCAGGCACAGGGTGTTGACTATGGAGGCACAAGTGTGCCAAAAAGAAAGTGAATATTTAGAAAGTAATAATAAAATGAGTAAATATGTATATAAATAAATAAGCGTGGAAATGTGTAGACAAAATGTATATTTATTTTCATATTTATTTACATTTTAAGTTTATCTATCTATCTATCTATCTATCTATCTATCTATCTATCTATCTATCTATCTATCTATCTATCTATCTATCT
>JBBBVU010000020.1:1885249-1904578 GCA_037177055.1 Atherinosoma microstoma
TGTTATATGATCCACTTTCCTGGTCTTAGTGAGGACTCGAGCAGCAGCATTCTGGACTAACTGCAGCTGTCTGATGGTAAATCAAGTGTTGCTCAAAATCAGTCCCCATCACAACTAGAACTGTCTGCAGTGGAAGTATAAATGTTCTTGTTAGGAGCTTCTATCTGTAAATGGGACTTTTTCCAACAAAAGGCTAGGGAATTAGTTCTGTTGGAAGAATAAAATCAATTTACTCATGTGAATACAAAAAGTGGCGTCCTGGAAGATGTGTGGTGAGGAAATATGAAGATTAGTAATTCATATGTGTTCAGGAACTGTCTGAAAAATGTGAAACTAATGAGCTGATGTGCTGTAACTCGTCTGGAAAGTAAAATTTTTGGTAGTGCACTTGTGATCTGCAACATCTGTAACATGAAGGCTGATATATTGTTAGAATATGAAAATGAGTCGAAGAAAACCCTTCTTTAAAATTTCACATGCCAGTTTATGTCTCAATATCTGAGGTGATTGTGTCTGGATGCATTGTGATCTAGTTTTGGCCTCAAATGAACTAATTATACACTATTTATGACCAGAGTTCACAAAGATGCTTAAAAAGTTAAAGCAATGACATTGCCTTGTTCAGCATGATCTCTAACTGGTTTGCTGAGACCATCAGCACAAAGTTCTTTGTGAAAGGAGGACGTGAAAGTCAAATAAACCTTCAGGATTTTTGTTGTAAATGAACAAACCAGATGACTTTACAGAATCCTCTTATTAAAGCCTGATTCTTAAACCAGAATGGTGCATGTTGTAACAGATGAGGGAAGAGGTGCTCTCATGCTGTGTCTTAACTGTTAGTACCTCTCTGCATTTAGCTTGTTATGGCCAGAGGCAGGTTTTTGGCTGAGTTCCCAAAGCCGATTGACAAAATCATTATCCCTAATGGAAGCAAACCGTGCTTCTTTAATCCCTATGGGAAGGTTATATCTGTCCTATAAAACATTTTCTCACATGATCCAATAGCTGGAGAAGCACTACAGATAATGATTACAGATATGTCCTGTCTCAGATCCAGAAGCTGCAATGCATGTGCCCTGTGGACTTCAGAGGCGTCTTCCAGCTGGACGAGAGGAGGAGGGATGCTGTGATTGGAATCGGCATTTTTCTAGTAGAATCCAATCTGCAGGTAAACGTTGTAGCTTCTGGTTTAAAATCACCTGAAGGCTGTTTATGTGCTAAAACTGACATGCTTATGATGCTTGTGTTGCAGCACAAAGATGCGATAGTCCCCTACCTGCTCGGGTTGCTTAAAGGGCTTCCTAAAGTCCAGTGGATTGAAGAAAGTTCAAAACGTAAAGCACGAGGTCTGCAACAGTGTTGGAGTGGACACGTGCTGGTGTATTTGTTTCCTCCTGATTTATTTAGCTGGAAATAATTTTTGCTCTTCCTGTTTTGCAGAAACGCTTCCGGTTGCAGAAAACTTCAGCTTTTGTCTCGTAACCCTTCTCTCAGATGTCGCCCAGCGTGATGAGAACTTACGAGGACAGGTGTGTGTAGCTTTTTGTGATTAATGCTCAGATTTGTGACTCCTTGGGGAAAAAATGGAATTGGAAAATGGAATCTAGGTTTCCAACCTTGGAATTGTTTGATTTTCTATGCTGACATAACTTTTAAAACTGTGTCTGTGTTTCAGATCCTGGAGGCGGTCATGGACATCATGCAGGTCCTGCAAGACATCTGCAAAAACCCAGAGGCTCATGATAAAGGTACGGACACACACACACACACACACACTGCATGCCTCCTGTGTGTGTTACTTCGATGCATCAATGTCTTCTGTGAACATGTCCCGTGCAGATTACCTGTGCAGGTACACTGTCCCCACCCTGCTCGGCGTTGCCAGAGCATTTGGTCGTTATAGCAACACAGACGAGTCGCTGCTGTCCAAGCTGTTTCCTCAGCCAGCGGCTCCCGTGCTGTCCACGGCCGACAACGGCGACGCGGCCCGTCGTCGCTCCTTCAGCGACTTCCGCTCCATCCTGCCGAGCTCTCTGCTGACCGTGTGTCAGGCAGACACTCTGAAACGTAAAAGCTCCGGGATGTGTGCGTCCCAACAGGTACCAGCTGTTAGCTAAACAGACAAGATGACAAACTTAAATGTGTAAAAGAAAACAAGATCTCTTTTTTGTTTTGTTTCAGGCGAGTCCAGAGAGAATGGTTCTGACACCCAGCTCCCCCGGGGATCCCTCTGCCCAGTACTTTGAAGGTAAGAAGTTTCCAGGGTTCTGGGGCTCGGCTCGCGCATCTTTTTCTGATTTACTATTGAGAATCCAGTTTCTGCCCAGATTCACCGAACACTCCTCCTTTCTCAGGCTCTTACCTCCCTGACGGCAGCGCAGTGGATCCTGATTATTACTTCTCCACCATCAGCTCCAGCTTCTCCGTCTCTCCTCTTTTCACCGGGAGCAGCTCCGGAGAGTTCCACGTCCCGCTGGAAATGCTCCGACAACTCCTCCACATGGTCCGTAGGAACACTCGGTAATCAGGTCTGCACACGAACAGCTGTGTCGGGAAAACTGCGTAAAGTTTAGCTCTGTTTGTGTTGAACAGGTCGAACAGTTAGTCGTCGAGTCGTTCCTGAAATCCCTGGATGCGAGCTTGGCTGAACTCCTGGAGGTAGGACTCTCACAGCCGTCTGAGTCGCTGCCGGTTCGTTGTCTTACTTCTGCTTCCGTTTGTGCAGATAAATCCTGGTCTTCATCTCTACTACAAAACCTTCAGTGATCCGCTGTATGTTGCTGTATTCAAAATGCTGAGAGACACCCTGTACAACCTGAAGGGTGAGGGAGTAACGAAGACACCCGTCTTCTGTCTCAGTTTGATTCCATGACTAACTATTTATTTTCCATGCCCCAGACCTTCAGACTGACTTTGTGAAGGAGGTCCATGATTTTGTCCTGGAACAGTTCAGCAGCAGCCAGTCTGAGCTGCAGAGGATCCTTCATGACGTGGAGTACCTCCAGAGCGAACTGAGCCCGCTGAAGCTGCGTTGCCAGGCCAACGCGGCCTGCGTGGACCTCATGGTGTGGGCCGTAACTGAAGAGCAGGGTGAGACTCTCTCTCTTGTTTGTCCCGGTCAGAACACGTGTCGGTACATAAATCTGTCCTCCAAGTTTTCACTGTTCACTGATTTGATTGTTCACCAGGAGCTGAGAACCTTTGCACCAAACTATCCGAGAAGCTGCAGTCGAAGACGTCCAGTAAAGTCATCATCGCCCACATGCCCCTCCTCATATGCTGCTTACAGGTTTGTCAGGGGAAGGACGGGAAATAAACTTCCTGTCAAAGATGTCAAACTGAGCACAGATGGAGAGGGCTTTGTTCTTTTGGTTCAAGTCTATTAAAGCACGGGTTTGCAAACAACCCGGAGAAAATTTTGCTTAGGATTTAGATAGTTGTGGATGTAGGAGTTCCTCAGTATTACAAAGTATTTCAGTTCATATTTCCCCTAAACTCCCCTCTCCCTTTCCCTGAGTGAGACCTTGAACAGATTGCCCGTCCATCACGCTGCCGTCACAGAGACAGATATGTTATCTGTCATTGCCACACAGGGTGCAGTCAGGTTTGCAGAATATGTCCTCACTGGAAAATGTCATGAGGGGAAGGACAGATGGTCGGAGAAACTTTGGACTTTAGAAAAGAAAGACGCTGCGGCTGTGATGAAGGCGCGCACCCTCAGTCCATCGCAGGGTCGTGTTTCTGTAATGAAGATGTAAAATATTCATCTCGAGGCACTTTTAGAGATGCAGTCCACTTAAATCTAATGCGTGTGTGTTATCAGCATATGCATGGTGAGATATATTATTATTATTTAGGAGTTTACCAAATGAAAGCATAAAAGAGTTGGAGAGTAAAGAGTTGGAGAGAAGGAAACAAAAATGGATCCTTGTGAATTGTCACATTTTGTGGAAATTGGTCCAACAGTTTTGCCCAAAGCTTAAACAGAGCTGTGCAGCGAGGGTAGACGTGTAAGATGCAGGTGAACAGTTTCTTCGTTATCTAAGAAAATGTCATGTTGTCCCTCATCTTCTCTGATTATTGTGTGTTTATCAGCAGTTTGGCCTCGTTTCTCTGTCATGGCCATCAGATATATTTACACTTCCAGGATTCTTAAACTCCAGGATGCTTAAACATGTCTGTTGATTAATAAACAATATTTATCTGCATTCAGTGAGTAGCTGCAGGACAGCCATGCTGCTGCTGCCGTAACCTGCAGTGCTTTGATGTGTGTGTGTGTGTGTGTGTGTGTGTGTGTGTGTGTTTAGGGTCTGGGTCGTCTGTGCGAGCGCTTCCCTGTCATTGCCCACTCTGTCACCACGTCTCTGAGAGACTTCCTGGTGGTGCCATCTCCTGTTTTGGTGAAGCTGTTCAAATATCACAGCCAGTACACGTCAGGTAGAAGCAGCAGCAGCTCAGTCGTCACCAGAAATACTCACACCGCTTCTTCCTGCTTTGATGTCGTCTTTAAAATGCTTCTTCTTTATAAGGAGGTGGTGAGATAAAGATCCATGTGACCAACGAACATTCCCAGTCAACCCTCAGCTCTCACTCCAGCAAGAAGAGCCAGCCCTCCATGTACGAACAGCTGCGGGACATCTCCATCGATAACATCTGCAGGTGAGTTCACCTGGATTTTACCTCGGAGTAAGTAATGAATGAATTATATATTTTTTATAGTTGATAAAAATATAATTGATGAAAATATAATAAAAAACGATATATTTTTTATAATTATCTGGCCACACCCTGAAATGATCTTGTGACCCCCATGGGGGTCCCGACCCGCAGTTTGAGAACCACTGATATAAACTGCTGTTAGCCCCTCATTCTGTGTACCAGCGGGAATCATGACCTTCTGTCTCACACAAAAAATCCAAAGCTTGTTGCGAAATTCTGAAATGAATTAAAATCCAAAACATCCCACTGAACACATGCAGCCTTCTGAGCTTCTGCCGCCCGCTGTAAATGATTTACAAACACGAGTACCAGGCCGACCTCTCTTCTTCTGCTCTCAGGTGTCTGAAAGCCGGCCTGACCATGGACAACGTCATCGTGGAAGCTTTCCTCGCCAGTCTGTCCAATCGGCTCTACACCTATCAGGAAAACGACAAGTAGGTCGACGACGATAAAGAGATCTTCTGCTGCGTGTTAATGGAATGAGCCTGAAACTAACCCCCCCCCCTGTTTCCCAGGGACGCCCACCTGATCCCGGACCACACCATCAGAGCTTTGGGCCACATCGCTGTGGCCTTACGGGACACTCCCAGAGTGATGGAGCCCATCCTGCAGATTCTGCAGCAGAAGTTCTGCCAGCCCCCCTCCCAGCTCGACGTCCTCATCATAGACCAGCTGGGCTGCATGGTCATCACAGGAAATGTGAGCCGTGCTTCACTGGTTCTCACTGGTTCTCACTTTGAGCTCATTATTACACAGCGATGTGCTGCAGAGAGAAAGATCATGGATTAAATATTCAACTTGCTCGTGTTTCTTTCTGTTCAGCAATATATCTACCAGGAAGTCTGGAATCTGTTCCAGCAGATCAGCGTCAAGGCCAGCTCCTTGGTTTACTCCACCAAAGACTACAAAGACCATGGATACAGGTGAGAGTTGCCTTCAGGGCCGGTGCACGTGTAAGCTGAGTCAGCAGACACACACATGTAGGTCTGGATGTATTTTAATGTAAAGAAAGATAGATAAATCTGTATCTGTTGTTCTGTGTCCAGGCATCTGGAGCTAATTTGAGGCCTCAGCAGACTGAGAAACAAATATCACATTTTTAGTTTTAGATCATCATGTTTTCCTGAGTAGCAACAGGCAGAAACCTGACGCGTATTATCCAGCTTGCTATGAACACGTCATAAATGTCACCCCGTTGTCCGTGCAGACACTGCTCCCTGGCTGTGATCAACGCTCTGGGGAACATCGCGGCGAACCTCCAGGCCGAGCAGATGGTGGACGAGCTGCTGGTCAACCTGCTGGAGCTTTTCGTTCAGCTGGGTTTGGAGGGGAAGAGAGCTAGCGAGAGGGCTTCAGACAAAGGACCAGCGCTGAAGGTAAGCCACGTTATCTCAAACATGGCAGCGCTGGAAGGAAACGCTGAGTTAAACCTGACGTATAGGCATATAGGTATGCAGTTCTCTAGACATAAATATATGATTTAATCCATGGACATGTAGAGAATATATTTGGAGTAAATATTCCCTTTCTGTTGGTAATGTTACTTGTGTGATGTAAATCATGAAAATCGGCACATCAATGTCAGAAAACGACTAAATATGCAACTAGTCGCAGCAAAAAGCTTCTACAGGGAAATGTTTGCAGGTGGAACCACCTGATACCCAGGGGTGGATGAAGATTGTACTTGATGTGGAAGACGGTGTCTTTTAGCCTGTAAATGGAAAAAGACTAGTTTTACCAGATCAGGGGAAAATAGACTGAACATGTAAAACCTATAAGATCTGATTTAATCTTAATCCATTAGATTTCGTTATTGACTTTTCTCCTTTTAACATGAGGTTTATTCACCGGTAGGTTTGAGTTGTGAAATGTTGGTAAAGCAATGTGAACTGTTTCATATTTTATATTTACCACCAAATGACCCAGTTGTAATGATGTAATTGGGATTTGTTCTGTCAACAAAATTGAAATATTTTGCTTTTTTTTTAGATTGAAAAAAAGAACCATTTACTGACTGTAATGTCTCACACAGAGTGTTAAGAAGAGTCAGGGGTGTTGTCATTTGAGCGCAGGTTGTCATCCATCCTGCGCTCAATGACGGGGTTTGCAGAATCTCCAGCGGATTGTTAATCAATTTAATAATTTTTTCCTCACCGAGGGCAAAAATTGTTCCCCACCAGCAAATGGCACCCTGGATAGCTACACGTTGCTGCGTCTTTATAAAACATGCCTCCAGGTTCACTTTTCTTCACAGTGGTTGCGAATAATGATCTCGGAGCTGGCGCTCGGAAGTCAGCGTTAATGCTGAAGCTGTTCAGCAGTGAAAGAAAGCTGGATGAGGAAGAAGAGAGCTAATTCCCTTCTAGTTTTACTATTTCACCTGTTGCTGCATCGATTCAGAGTGACGTCGTCATGGCGTGAATTCCGATCTGGGTCACTTCGCTGTTCAGACTGCAGTCACATTCCAAAACATCCAACCTGTATCGGATTTAGATCCAAGTTTGAAAATATCCGATTCCATGCGACTCGGGCTGTTCACACTGTCATGAAAGAATCTCACCTGAGTCACTTGAGGGCAAGAAGATGGTATTTGAGCTGCAGTGTGAACGTAGCCTGAATGATGTCAGAGAGCCAGGAGGTGGAAAACCTGCTGCTGCTTTTTGTGTGAAGACCATCTAATATTACTTCTGAGGTTGATGTTTATACATGAAATGTAATCAGATTACTTTTCTTTCTCTCTTCAGGCATCAAGCAGCGCTGGAAACCTCGGTGTCCTGATTCCAGTTATCGCTGTGGTAAGTTAACTGGTTATTTTCAGCAAACCAGCTACTTAGCATGCCTTCTGATCTCCAGAACATAAACCGAGTTCCACTTTATCATCGTGACCCCAAACGCAGAATACTTAATCCATAATCTTACTAACAGCTGATTCCTCCTCTCTGCTGTTCCTCTGCTTTAGCTGATGAAGAGACTTCCACCGATCAAGGAGGCAAAGCCGCGTCTGCAGAAGCTGTTCAGAGACTTCTGGCTCTACTCGGTGGTCATGGGATTCGCTGTGGAAGGCTCGGGTAGAAAAAAGTTTCCTCATCTTTTCTTTCTCACAAGCTTTTATTGAGATTTAATCAAAGCAGAAGCAGAAATAAATCTAGAAGCTTCAGACTTTTTGTCTGGATTTTAAAATAAATTGTAGATATTTTGCTTGATAAAAAATTTTCAGGTACTTCAAAAACCAGCATGTGATTGAGTGTCTTTCAGTGTGAGCGCTGTGTTTGTTTCTAGCCCCAATCTCTCATCTTGTCCCCAAAATGTTGCAACGTTCAGGTCTGTGGCCGGAGGAGTGGTACGAAGGCGTTTGTGAGACTGCCACCAAGTCGCCGCTGCTGACGTTTCCCAGCGGGGAACCCCTACGCTCAGAGCTGCAGTACAACTCTGCTCTGAAGAACGACACCGTCACTCCGGTATGAGCGCACACACACGTGCACTGCTTCTCCGTGTAGCGCGCGGTCTGACTGTAGCTGGTGCGTTTCAGGCGGAGCTGAACGATCTGCGCAGCACCATCATCAACCTACTGGATCCTCCTCCGGAGGTGGCGGCTCTCATCAACAAGCTGGACTTCGCCATGTCCACGTACTTGCTGTCTGTTTACAGACTGGAGTACATGAGGTACGCTGACGTGATCTCAGAAAAACCCGAAGCTTCAGGGACTTTATGTTTAACTTAATTTTACTGTCCGTCAGGATGCTGCATTCTCTGGACTCGGACCGCTTCCAGGTCATGTTTCGATACTTCGAAGACAGAGCCATACAGAAAGATAAATCTGGTAAGAAGAAGCAGAAAGAAGACTAAAGTTCCTCATGTGTTCTACTCGTGTTATATGTCACATGTCTTTCCAGGCATGATGCAGTGTGTGATTGCTGTAAGCGACAAGGTTTTTGAGGTCTTCCTTCAAATGATGGCTGAAAAAGTAAGTGATGTTTAGCGTGTGTCTTGATTCTCTGATAAGTAGCAGTCAGATGCAACTCTTTTCTTCCTCTCTGACATTTCATGAACAAAATGATGAATTCAGAAAAACATTTTCCAGAATAATAACTTGTTAAAAATAAGAAATTTTTATGGTTTCAGGCCAAAACTAAAGCCCACGAGGAGGAGCTGGAACGCCACGCTCAGTTCCTCCTGGTCAACTTCAACCACATCCACAAAAGGATCCGCAGAGTAGCAGACAAATATTTGTCTGGCTTGGCTGAAACGTAAGACAGCATCCATGCATGCGATACTTTACTGTAAACACAACACTGATGCTTTTAAAAACGTAGAAACTGTCTCTGCTCAGTTTCCCCCACCTGTTGTGGAGCGGCCGTGTGCTGCGGACCATGTTGGACATCCTGCAGACGCTCTCGCTGTCCCTCAGCGCTGTGAGTTATTGTCCAGGTTTGGCTGTAAAACTCCCGCTCATCGCTCCATCTAAACTTCTGTGTATCCTCTGATCTGTTGCAGGACATTCATAAAGACCAGCCTTATTATGACATCCCAGATACACCGTACAGAATTACCGTCCCAGATACGTACGAAGCCAGAGAGGTAATGCCGTCTCTGAGAAAATGGTCCATTTTAATCATGTGACATAGAAACTGATGATTGTATTTGTGATTGTTTCAGAGCATAGTGAAGGACTTTGCTGCACGTTGTGGAGAGATCCTGAAAGAAGCCATGAAGTGGGCTCCATCCGTCACCAAATCCCATCTACAGGTGACTTTTATTCCCAACCACAGAAAACTTCCATCGGTCATGCATAAGCAACATTTCCCACATGACGTGATCTTTTCCAGGAGTACCTGAACAAACATCACAACTGGGTGTCGGGTCTCTCCCAGCACACGGGCCTGGCCATGGCCACGGAGAGCATCCTGCACTTCGCTGGGTACAACAGGCAGAGCACCACGCTGGGGGTGAGTTCCTGCTTTGCTATGTTTGGCCTTTCAGTGTCGACTCTTTCAGCTCATCAGACGAGCTGAATTTTTTTTTCTTTCACTCCCAAAATGTGGACGGCAATAAATTATGTTTTAATTCAGATTTAAAATGGAGAGAAACCAGAACAGAGCCCTGTGGAACACCACAGAGTGGTGAATTATCAGAATGGAAAATAAGAAATGATCAGCTTCTACTTTGTCTGTGAACATGATCTGTGAGATTTTTGCTCTTTATTGACTTTGTGTCCTGTTCTGTGTGTGTGTGTGTGTTAGCCCACTCAGCTGACGGAGAGGCCGACCTGTGTGAAGAAGGACTACTCCAACTTCATGGCCTCCCTCAACCTGCGGAACAGATACGCCGGAGAGGTAAAATGATCTGTTGCTTCCGGCACCATCGAGTTAATGTTGTTGTTTTTAATCAGTCAGAACTAAAGTATATTTCCACGATAGCTGCGTGTTTCCTAAAAAGAAAAGAACGATCTGCATCGGACCAGGAATGTCATGGTTATAGATTATCTTGATACAATTCAGTTATTCCCAGAGAAATGATCCCAATGTTACGATCATCATCGTAACTCGTCCAACTTCACAACAGTATGAATGTATTTATATATTCTAATGCTAGTATGAAATAATATAGATGCAAATTAAAGTAACCAGGAAGTCTCACTTCATCTTAACCCGCTCTGCTCTGTAATTCTGGATTTCTCTCAGAGAAAACGGATGGAAAAGACATACTTAAACCTACAAAACTGGTGTTTATCCTGCAGGTGGGGAAGCAGATTGGATGCATTTCCCTACTTTGGAAAGCTGAGTCTTTAGGTTTGAATGATGTGTGTCAATCAGGACACAATCATAACTGTAGATTCAGTAAACTCTTATTTCAGACAAGTTGCAATTTATCGTTGAAGTCTTACTGTGCTCCAGTAGCAGATGATTCTGCATCAGCAAGGGTCCAGTAAAATAAGTCCAGTAAAATATTTGCTCCACAACAAGCCTTTTATCCACAAAACCCATTTTAAATGAAAATTCCAGGATTTTAAAGGGTTTTTAACTCGTGACATTATGCTGTTAGTCCAGACTGAGTCGTACTTAGAAAATAGTTTTTATTTCATATTGTTAGAACATTAACGTTATTCAATCCCGCTATTGTAGGTTTTCTTTTACTTAAACATACAAAACCGGTGTTTATCCTGCAGGTGGTGGAACATACTGGATGTATTTCCTTCTTTTACTGCATCTTTTTAATGATGTGTCTCTGTTGTCTGCAGGTAGCAGGTATGATCAATTTTGCCCAGGCGGTCCGGGGACAGTCGGATCTGAGCCACCTGTTAATCAAACAGATGGGAGAAGCGTTAGACTCGGCTCAGCCTGAAGCTTTCACCGACGCCATGTTCAAACTGGCTGCCTTGCTCATCAGCAGCAAAGGTTGGGATCTCTCTGCATGTACAGAACATGTGCTCCCATCTTTAGAAGCTCAGAAAGTGTCTGACTGGTTTGGGTCTTGTCTAGAGTGCGATCCTCAGCTCCTGCACCACCTCTGCTGGTCTCCTCTGAAGATGTTCACGGAGAACGGGATGGAGACGGCCATCGCTTGCTGGGAGTGGCTGCTGGCGGCGCGTGCAGGCGTGGAAGTACCCGTACGCTGGCCGGTTTTATCTTTTTTGTGTGTTGGTGTTTTATCTGTATTGGCAATCATCCTTTTCTTCTTCTTCTTCTTCCGCTGCTTAGTTCATGAGAGAGATGGCGGCAGCGTGGCAGATGACGGTGGAGCTGAAGATGGGCTTGTTCTCAGACACTCAGGTGGAGGCGGATCCTCTGGCTGCATCAGAGGAAAGTCAGCCCATCCCGTGCCCTCCAGATGTCACCCCTCACCACATCTGGATCGAGGTGGGATCAAATCCTGCCTGGTTTGTCCCTGATCAGACCCACCAGCCTTTCCACTTCTAATCTTTGCGTTTTGTTTTTTTTCATGTAGTTTCTAGTCCAGAGGTTTGAGATAGCGAAGTACTCCAGCGAAGATCAGGTGGAGATTTTCGGCAGTTTGATGCAGCGCTCGCTGTCCCTGGATGTGGGCGGAGCAAAGAGCAGCCTCAACCGCCATGTGGCTGCCATCGGACCTCGTTTCAGGTATCGCACGGTTTTATGATCCATATACCAACGCTTAAATGTCTTGCTTTCTTGCGTCAGAGGTTTTCACATGATCTGAAATAATGCAGAATGTAAAGATGAGCCTGAATCTTTATAATGAGTGTTTATTTTTCTCGGCCCTGCAGACTG
This sequence comes from Atherinosoma microstoma, assembly GCA_037177055.1. Taxonomy (NCBI): domain Eukaryota; kingdom Metazoa; phylum Chordata; class Actinopteri; order Atheriniformes; family Atherinidae; genus Atherinosoma; species Atherinosoma microstoma. The sequence goes on from JBBBVU010000020.1 coordinate 1,897,216, forward strand.
CTGACTCTGGGTCTGGCTCTGCTTCACTCTGACGTCTGCACCAATGCAACAGTAAGAAACGTGCTGCGAGAGAAGATCTATTCCACGGCCTTCGATTACTTCAGGTACCTACGCGCAGGCTTGGCCAAGCATGAGCCTAAAATAAGATCCTTTGCTACAACTAACTATTTAAAGTGCCATAGAATACATAAAAGTGCAGGTTCCTGGAGACCAAACAGTAAAAAAAAACTAGTATTTAACAACACAAGAGCTGCAAATGATAATATTCAACATGTTTTTTTTAGTTGAATTTCCTCTTAACTAATAATTTCATGCCTGTTTTCAACTCTACCATGAAACCAGGCTGGACGTCTAAATGATTAAATCATTATCATATTCTGCTCAGGTGTTGGTTGAAACTGAGATGCTCTGGAATTTCTCTGTGCTGTTAATCTACCCTCCAAAAAGTGTATTTTCTTCAGTGTTTTCTATAAAATGTTTACATAAATGTGGGGATACGAGGACTGCATGCTGTCAACAGCCGGTCACATGACATCATACCTGCAGAAGAAGAAAGCTTTAAATGAATGAAAGATAAGAAACTGGCTTACTGCTGCGTTACACAGATGTTTACCCTCTAAGCTCCAACGTCAGGCCAGACGTTATTTTAAATGATAATTTACTCCTGTTAGTTTATGTTCTGTTGGTTTTTCTGGTTCATTTATGATGAGAATAATAATTTGGTGAATAGCTCACAGTGAAAGTTATGTAATCTGATACAACTGCCAACCTGTGATGCCACCATGTGCAAATTTAGACGAGTCATTTTACTCCCATCATCAACTCTGGTTCATATCATTTTGCCTTTTTATCTCTAACTACTTCCAAGCTACAACCTTTTAAATTCTTCATCAACTTTGGGAACAGATAGTGGGAACAGATCTCTCCTGAACTCCTCTCTAATTCAGCCTCTCCAAAGATAATGATCTCGTATTGTACGAGGCTCTGGTCAGGTTAGAGTTACAGCTGCATCATTCCAAGGAAATATTCACATTCATCCTTTTATTTCAGGCGAGCCTGAGACTTTTTAGATTTGTGCTGTTTGCCATCTTCATTTATTCTGCACCAGTAACACATATACTAATATTGACACAAAACTCTTTACTATGAGTCCAGAAGCATTCAGATAGACCCTGCGGTTGCAGAGAAAAACTTGTTTCAGCCATATTCTGCAGGCTTTTTTCATATACGGCAAGTTAGGTGTGTAGTTGATGAGAATAAGGAGGATACATGTTAGGTGGGAGATGGCTGGTTCCGTTCCTGCTACATGTGAGTGTTTTGATCAAATTATCAACAAGTAATCTCATAAAATGTGTCATCTTGTTTATGATGCTGCATGAATGAGGGTCACCAGAGTTCAGTCTTTATCCTCCAAACTAAATAAATGTTTCCACAGAATTTTACTGCAGGTGAACTAACCAGAGCTTCAGTATAAATCCATGAGATAAATGATGGAAAACGGCTCCTGATAATCCACCTTATTCTTGGTCTTTCCAGCGTACCTCCGAAGTTTCCCACCCAGGGTGACAAGGGTCTCCGGGAGGACATCAGCATCATGATCCGCTTCTACGCCAACATCCTGTCAGACAAGAAGTACCTGGCAGCGTGCCAGTTGGTCCCACCTGGTGAGCTTGGTACTACCCCAGCCCCGAGCACTCTCTCTGCTGGGATATTTGGATCGCTTATCGTGTCCAGCACTACTCCGATATCTATCTTAAGTAAGCCTAAAGCAGTGGAGCTCGGCCTGCGCTGCAGCAGGGGCATGCTGTTACGCATGTCAAATTTGACGCCGCTTATCCTCACAGAGCTGCTGCATTTCCAAACTTTCTTACTTTTAGTCCCTCTTATGTTTCCAAACTTTTATTGTCCACTTTTTCCTTTGCCTCTTACTTTTTATTGTTTTTACTTTTTTTTAGATTATATTTAATCAGCTTTTCTTTATCTTTGATGCAGCTGTGAGGAAAAGCACAAATTTGTCAGCTGCATGATAACTCATCAGCCCACCTGTCCGCCCCCTCTCCACGATCAATCAAAAGAAGAAACCACAAATTGAAAAATGTTTCTGATTTGACCCCAGAAAATCCTCTCCCCCCTTCATCCTGGTGACCCCGAGAAAAGACATGGTTTCATTTCCATACACATCGAAACGCTTCAGGTAGTCCTCAAATCCCAGATCCTGGACCAGATGGACCAAAACAAACATCTGACCAAGAATCAGCGGTTCGAGGCAGCTTCTACCTCCATTCACACTGGACCCCCCCTCCCACACATTTACATGCATGACCATCACTGTAGCAGAGGACCAAGTGACACGGGTCATCTCTTCAAATAAACCCCTCACCATCAATCATCTGTTCATGTCTTCCACTTGTATTTATTTGCACTGTACCAGTTAAATCTGCTGTTCCAGCTCAGAGTCACAGGCTCTCTGAGAGAAAACCGCTTCATCTTCAGTTTTTACCCACCCCCCAACAGATAATCAGGACCCGGCCTTGAACAGTCTGTCGGTGATGAACGCCGCCGACATGAGGAGCAACATGGATTCCAGCGCTCGCTCCCAGCAGAGCAGCCAGGGATGGATCAACACTTACCCGCTGTCCAGTGGCATGTCCACCACATCCAAGAAGTCAGGTACACCTCCCAGAGTCTGCAGCACCCCCAACCAACACCGATGTGATCACTGTGAAGTTCAGATAATAACTACTCGACACCTCTTCTTTTTTCTAGGCACGTCCAAGAAGAGCAACAGAGGAACAGAGCTGCACAAATACTACATGAAGCGCAGGACTCTGCTGCTGGCCTTACTGGTGACTCCTCAGAACCAGACTCCTGATCCGTACGCTCTTCATCCTCTCATGCTACTGATCCTTTTTATTCTCTCTTTTCCCCCAGGCCAGTGAGATTGAACGGTTGACAACGTGGTACAACCCCCTCTCCATCCAGGAACTGGCCATCGCCACTGAGCAGTCTGTGGAGACCAGCATCGCCAACTGGAGGTCCAAGTACATCAGTCTGACAGAGAAACAGTGGAAGGACAACGTCAACCTGGCCTGGAATATCGCACCATTCCTGGCCATACAGCTACCGTCCAGGTTCCAGCTCTTTCTCTGTTTGCACGTAGAAAAAATAAAAAAAAAAACAGGCTGAAGTTCCTCTGAAGTAAAACACTGGGACTTTTATACAAGAAAAAGCAGAAAAATGCTGAATTTATAAGCAATTTGTTCAGTTTTCACTGTAGCTTTGCCTCCATGGCCATGCTTGTTCTTGTACTTCCTGGGGCTACTGCTAGCTAAGCTGAATTTCAGTGGTCAGATAGTGTCAGGAGGAAATCAGGGATGATCGCGAGATGGAAAGCTGCATGCAGGTTTCAGATCAACATGTGCCGCTTGCATATTTCATTCAGAGAGATGAACCACATCCAGTGAAATTAAATGTGTGAGGAGTATGATGCAGTCTGGGTGCAGTTCACCACTTCACCACCTGCATTATCGATTTTCCCCGTCTCCAAAATGTCCGTACGCACGGGTCAGAGTTTACGTCCAGGTGCTCACATTTTTCCGTCTCGTTTGTTTTTTATGAATCCTGACTTTTGCGTGGAAAGAGGCATACGCTACTTTTAGGCCCCGTTTTGTTCGTATGCAACGTTTATAAACGAGGCCCCAGATGTTTACATACCGTTGTTAAAAGAAGATGAGATGCTGCACCGTGGGAAACACACAGACCTGGAACACATATATTTTAATTTACATTTTAAGCAACGTCCTAGCTGTTTAGATTTTGGGTTTAGCTCATTCCAGACTGAAACCATCTTTTATTAGACCCAGGTTCAGCTGTTTGATCCGGATTCCGTCTGAAAGGTTCAAAGTTGGGAGTTTTGTTCCTAATCGAGTTGAAAGCTCAACCCTCGGGGGATTTTTTTTCTATAAATCTTTTAAGAACATGCTTTTCTGAGGCAGAGAAAGCTCCAGAAGGATGTTTTGTGTTTACATTATTATATAAAAACTGATGAGTCATCCATTTTCTATACCTGATTATTCCACTGCAGCCTTGTGGGGACTGATGAGTGCTTAATGAAGAAAAGCATGATATGTCATTGGCCTTGGTCGTACACGGTTACTTCTCCTTCTACTTTAGAGGGAGATCTTCCAGGAGGTCCAGGCAGCAGAACAAACTGATGACTGGTCAACCTTTTTTAGATTTAGAAGTCTTTGCATTGTCAAATAATTTTGTCCGAGACGACCTGGATCATCTCCGAGCCTGTGAGAGCCTCTTCAGGGACAGTTCAGGACCCACTTTTGTAGTTGAAATTATCGGTACAGCCTTTGATAAGTTGGAATATTTTTACTCTGGCTTCTTTTGCTGAGCTGAGCTCTAAACTTTCTTCTTGTTAAGATGGTCTTCATACAGAAACCTGGACAGGCCACCGGTCCATCACAGAGACAAATGGGACTCTGGGGGACCTCTGCCCCCCCCAGTTAACCCTCCACCAGTTATACCGTCTAACTAAATCTGACTTTTAGGAGAAAGTCGTGACTCTCTGACTCACTCGTGTTTCCAGGTTTAAGAATGAAGCCATTGTAGCGGAAGTGACCAGACTGGTGAGACTCGACCCCGGAGCAGTCAGTGACGTCCCCGAAGCCGTCAAGGTGCGTTCACTGAGTCCAGTAAAACTCAGCGTTTCCTCTTTGTGGCTAAACGTTGATCCTTTCTTTTTCTGTTTGACCAGTTCCTCGTCACGTGGCACACGATCGACGCCGACTCCCCGGAGCTGAGCCACATCTTGTGTTGGGCTCCGGCCGACCCGCCCACCGGCCTGTCCTACTTCAGCAGCATGTACCCTCCTCATCCTCTCACCGCGCAGTACGGAGTTAAAGTGCTGCGGTCTTTCCCTCCGGTAGCTCCCCTGCATGTGCTGATGGTTTCCTTTTCCCCCTCTCTACTTCAACGCTGAGATTACAGTAAAATATGTGTGTTTTCTACCTAGGACGCCATCTTGTTCTACATTCCTCAGATTGTCCAGGCGCTTCGTTATGATAAGGTAACAATGGGCAGCTCTGTCTCTTTTTATAATGTCACTGAGCAGTATTTAAAACCTGAAATGTCGGTCCTGCTCAGATGGGTTATGTGAGAGAGTACATCCTGTGGGCAGCGCAGAAGTCTCAGCTACTCGCCCACCAGTTCATCTGGAACATGAAGACCAACATCTTCATGGATGAGGAGGCACACCAGAGAGACCGTGAGTGACTCCGAATCACGTTTGAAACACAGAGAAGGGAATAAAAACAGATTATTTAAGGGGACGGATTCCTTTATTTACGTCGTCTACATGAGGCTGGACTTTACTTCTAATTCTCACTGTTAGAGTATTTTTCTAGAATTACATTTTAATGCACTTAAACCCTTAAAAATCATTTCCACATGTGTGTTTATGTCCATGGAAGTCCATGCATTCCTACGGGAATCCCCCTAACCCCCAGCAGGTGTGTGAATATGCCATGGTTTGTTTTTTCCTCCTTTTTCCTTCAATGTTTTTACGAAATGCCAACTTTAATGGTGGATTCCAGAGAGAGCGGGGTGGGGGGGGGGGCACTCTGTGTTCCAGGAAGTTGAATAAGCAAATTAACAAACAGGGAAGTGAGCAGCAGACTTACTCACTGAAATTAAAGTTCTCTTTAAATGTAATGGAATGGAAACCGTCCTGTTGTCCTCGGGGCTTTTAGCTGTGCAGGCAGATATTCTGCAGTAAATCAGACCGATCCAAAGTTCAGGACCGCACCATTAATATGCTGCTGAATGCAGCACCGTTAGGATGTAAACGTACAAACCACGGGTGCTTGCTCTGCTGGCAGCAGTTTATACTGACAGCTTTGCAGTTTTCTCCAGTTTTAATCTGGAGGTTAACACATTAACACACTGATCTATAACATCAGGACGTCAAGGGTCAAGGGTCATTTCTTCTTTTTAAATAAAGGGTTATTTTATTAACGCAGTTAGATTTTCTTTGAATCAGTGAATCCAGAGAATAGAAGAGAAAAGCAGATGTTATTTTATACAGTAAAGGGGAAACTGTATGGAACATAGACTTGCTTCAGATGGTGTTCATGTTGTACTGACTCGTCACACAGATAAGTAGTTACTGTACGGATAAGTAAGTGTTACGTATTTTACCCTCTTCAGCCGACATCGGGGAGCTGCTGGAGCAGATGATGGAGGAGATCACCGGCTCTCTGTCGGGTCCAGCCAAAGACTTCTACCAGAGAGAGTTCGACTTCTTCAACAAGATCACTAACGTGTCAGCCATCATCAAGTGAGAGCGTTAGCTTGTTAGCATCTCGCCTCTGCCACATTCAGGAACGCTCTCGGGCGTAAAGTTAACCCTGTTTTTATCTTTCAGGCCGGTTCCCAAGGGAGAGGAGAGAAAACGAGCTTGTCTCAAAGCTCTGTCCGACATCAAAGTTCAGCCAGGTAACAGGAAGATTAGCATCTGAGCTAAAGCCTTCAATCTGTAGAACAATCAGAAATGAATCTTGTGTATTATTAGACGTCTGTCGTTCACCCTTTGATCCGTCTTTAGGATGTTACCTACCAAGCAACCCCGAGGCCATCGTGCTGGACATTGACTACAAGTCTGGAACCCCCATGCAGAGGTGTTTATTTCTGCTCCGTGCCACAGTTCCACTGATGAATGTGACTTTTTGTCCTCCGTATTTCATGAAAGGATGTGTGTTCACAGCGCTGCCAAGGCGCCCTATCTGGCCAAGTTTAAGGTGAAGCGCTGTGGAGTGAGCGAGCTGGAAAGGGAGGGTCTCCGCTGCCCGTCGGACTCCCTGGAGGACGGAGAGGAGAATCCAGACGGGTCACGCAGGGTTTGCTGGCAAGCCGCCATCTTTAAAGTGGGAGACGACTGCAGACAGGTTCCCACCTCTTTACCCAGCTGCATCCATGTCCTGTATGTCGGGGTTTAACCTCCCTCTACAAGCCGCCTCTGCTTCTGTCCTTATGCAGGACATGCTGGCTCTGCAGATCATCGGGCTTTTCAAGAATATCTTCCAGCTGGTGGGTCTGGATCTGTTCGTCTTCCCCTACAGGGTGGTGGCTACAGCGCCGGGGGTAAAACACTCACACTATTAAATTATTTAATCACTTAATACAACACTTTTAAATCCAAACAAACCAGGATTAATAAAGTTAGATCCCATAAAAATGTCTCACATCTTGTCATCAGTTGGCTTTTCATGGTTTAAGTTTTGTGGCGGGGGGGGGGGGGGGGGGGGGGGGGGGGGGGGGGGGGGGGGGGGGGGGGGGGGGGGGGGGGGGGGGGGGG
>JBBBVU010000020.1:1942171-1952615 GCA_037177055.1 Atherinosoma microstoma
TGTGTGTGTGTGTGTGTGTGTGTGTGTGTGTGTGTGTGTGTGTGTGTGTGTGTGTGTGTGTGTGTGTGTGTGTTGCAAGATGTGGTGAAAACACTGTAATTAAAGTGCGTTAATGTGTAGACGTGACTCAGATCTACAGACCCTGCTTAGCTTAATTTGATAATTACTTGCTTTGACTCTGATTTCATTCAGATAAACCTGACCAGAACGTTTTTATTCATGTGTCGTGTTATTGTTGGAGACTCACTGGTGAACATATAGTTGAGCATTTAGCACACAAAATAACTGCAATGCTCCTGGATTCAGGTGGTGGATGAAATCAGATTTATATTAAGTTGTCTTGCTGCTTCCAAATGCCATGAAGATGTGCTTTCCTTGGACGTCTGTGATCCAATTTCATGTTGAAATGTGTCTTTGCTTCTTAACAGGACGCTCTGGATGAGTACAACAGGATTAAGGGCCTTAAAAAGGTACGTGTGATTATTTACGAGTTCATATTCGGCAGGTCAGGGACACCACAGGACAGACATGATGGAAGGACACAGCCTTGCAAACCCTACATGTTAAATCATTTCTCTATGATCTGCTTAGATTTGGGAAGACCTTTCTGGGAAAATCTGCACCTTTTACAAGTTTTAAACTAATATAAGAAGCTGAAATAATGTGAGTTTTTTCATTGGTTGTCTCATACACGAAGCGGCCTCTGTCTCCACAGTCTGCAGATTATCAGGTGAAGAAGCGCAGGTGTAAATATCTGAAGTCTAAACTGAACCGCATCAAGAAGATGGTGAGCGATTACGACCGCAGGGCCTGAACTAATCCGCGACGGTGAATTCGTCTGTTCGACTCGAGACAGAAGGGACAACTTTAAGTCGGGTTTGGCACCCCTTGGAGGACAGGAGACTCTGCAGGATGAAGCTACAAACACCGCGAAGACACGACAGGATGGTTGTGTTTAACCTGCAGAAACAAATAATCCGTTTTGTGTTATGATGTGTTTATTTAGCCTCGTGATCAAAACGTCTAACGGAGGAGTTCCTGCAGCTCGACTGTGGAGTGAATCTAAATTCATGCATAATGATTTTTCCTGCAGTGAATCCATTTTTCCTGCATTTTATTCACATTTTTAATCAACTGTCTCTTTTTAAAAATATGTAATATATGCATGTAAATATTTGGGATATTCTGATGTTTTTAGCCATTTGTGGATGAATGTGTGTTTATTGTTGCATTGCAATGACAAGGATTTGTGATGCCTTTTTTACTGTAATAAAATGCTTTATTGAACACTTAAATGCTTGCCAACAGACAGTTTAAGTTACAGCAGATTTATTTTTCTTTTTTTACACATTTTTAGTTTTTAAAGCCACAGAATTGTTCACAGCAGCTTTCCAACATGTCTAATGGTGTATTTGTGGTTGAAAATTGCTGCTTTGCTATGATTGTTTCCCCCCAGTAGTACCACTAGGGGACATAACTAGCAGTAAATGAGACTTTTGTGTTAAATCATCATCATTAACCTGAAGAATGTTGCTTCTAAAAATGCGTTTACAGAGATCTGCACAGCTGCTGAGCATCTTTACGTTCTTGTTCTTTTAGATTTTGATCCTGCGACGTCTGCTCTAATCAGCAGTGGAAAGAAGTTGTTAGAAACCAACTTCACACTAAAGCATGTAGCAGAGATGACCACGGTAAAGAAAGTGGAACAACTAGCAGCTAAAACACCCAGAAGTTGGAGGTCACAACTGAACTAAACAAATTATAGACGCTAAATTTGAAGAAATACGTCTAAATTAAAACTTTGATCCAATCCTGAGTCCCACTCTTGGTTCTATGCCTCCATTTTTGAAGTGGAAAGGCATCACTTTTCTTTTAGAGATGAGGGAGGGACGCTCATCCTGGCCTTTAAGATGTTGGGCTTTGGGGGACATTTGGATTCCCCAAAATAAAAGATGAATCAGGCCCCTATAATCAGAATTAAAGATTGGACCAAAATATTCTGGATTAGTTTTTTTTAATATAAATTAAAAACATGTAATCTATAGTTTGATTTTCTGCCTTCAAGTTCCCACAAAATGAAGCTTTAGAGACGATTAAAAGCTGAAGGTGTGAGACCACGCATGGCATCCTAAAGCAGAGGAAGAGGCAGGTTTATGGGATCCTGTTTATCCTCTTTGGTTTTTGCAGGATAAATTTCACGACGTAGACACTGCATCACATGACAACAGCAGTCACATTTAACACACTAAAGAAGCCCCCCCCCCATCCTCAATGGCTGGTTTTCAGGCTGTGCTTTTGAACTGTTCGGTCTGTATGGAGTGTCTCCTCAGCAGCATCCTTCTGGTCACTTCTTTGGGGTGTCCGGGTGGAGCGGAGGGCAGGAAGCTCTTGGGACCGGGCTCTTTCTCAGAGAAGCTACTTCCAGTGCTGGAGCTATGATTAAACACACTGAGGATGGGGGTGTTAGTTAGAGGTGGCAAAGATCTGGGCCTGGCCTGGAGATTGCGGTCCAAAAAGAAGGTGCCAGAGCCTCTGCGCTCATATCCGGGCAGGACTCTCTTGTTTTGGCCTGTCAGAGACTCCCTGGAGCCCAGCGTGCTGGAGCAGCGCAGCGGTGCGAACCTCCTGCCGTCTGCTGGCTCTCTGGCTCTCTGCTCTTCAGGGAGACTTTTAATGTTTACAGCCAGCTGGGGGTCAGAGCTGTAGATGTCCTCACCCAGCTTTCGCCTCTGGATCACGCTGTAAAGGCTGGACGAGGCCATGCTCTGCAGGGGGGTGCTGAGGTTCCTCCCACTGGGAAGTGTTGAGGAAGAAGAGGCGGAGTCAGAGTGCAGGTTGGGGTGGGAGGCAGAGTGGGACGACAGCAGACCTGCTGGGGCTGTTTTTTGTTCTACATGCTTGGGACCATCATATTTTCCACCCCCCTCTGTGCCTTTATTCCTCTCATAAAATCTGAAGCTGTCAGAGTTTGTGCTGCTGTCCCGATCCAGACTGGGGACCCTGAAGGAGAGCTCCTCGGTCTGGTTCAGGGCTGCATGAGGCTGCTGGGTGAGCAGAGACGCTGGGATCTTCAACCAGGGCTCAGAGTTCAGTCGCAGCAGATGCTGCTGCGGTCCGTTGGCCACCGCTTGCCCGAGCCCTCGAAACCGGGATGGGGAGCACGGATGGGAGCTCACGCCACAGATTTGTCCTTCTTTAAAAGAAAAGACAGGCTTGGGGGGGCATAAGGAGGAGGTGCACTGGGGGGAGGTGATGAGCTGAATTTCAGAAGGAGATGCAGGAGCTGCTGGGGTGATTTTGTCTGTCTGGTCGCTGGGATGGAGGGGAGGCATGCTGAGGTACTGCTTGGCTTGCAGGTTTCCTCCTGGGAACTTGTCAGTGGTGATTATGATCACCTCCTTCCCCTTGGCCTTGCATGTGTCCAGCAACAGCTTCAGCACCTTCCAGTCTCCAGCCACGACGGCGTAGACCAAAGCCGACGTCCCAGACTGGTCCTCCAAGCTGATGTCCGCTCCGTTGTCCACGAGCAAGGACACCACCTCAGGATCAGCCTGCTCCCTGCAGGCGTGCATCAGTGCCGTGCATCCTTCCTTGTCCTGGATGTTGGGATCTGCTCCTTTCTCCAGAAGAAACTGGATCAGTTTGACTCGACTGGCGCTCTGAGAGTCCACGTGTTTGGTCCTGCAGGCCACCATCAGGGGTGTCTGGCCTTGGCCGTCGCTCTCGTTGATGTAAGCCCCCCCTTCCAGGAGCAGCCTGGTGAGCCTGAGCCGACGGAGGAAAACTGCTCTGAGCAACGGGTTGCCTGAATCTATAGCAACGCCTGGATTGCAGACCTCTCCCTCCATTCTTCTTCTTCCCAGATGCTGTTTTTATAGATGTTGGACAAAGTTCTGTGGATGAAGACAAAACAAAACTAAGTTCACTGGAAAAAAAACAACCAAACGTTGTGTAACAGAGTCAGGGCCCAAACAGTAAAGCAACAAGGACACAGAAAGTCATATCAAAAACTGGGTTTTTATTGCCTCAAAAAATTCCAAATAAATCCAAAATCCAAAGAAATTATTAAACCAGCCGGCCTAAAAAAAGAGGTCAACTAAATATAATGCTACTCAAAAGTGTAACTTTACACACAAGTGAAACTTAACTGAGGAAAACGGAACTAACACAATGCTGCGTGAGGATAACAAACCAAATAACACACACAGGGGAAAACAAATGGCTAACAATAACTAGACAAAGACTCAAACTCCCTCACAATCCAGCAGCACATGGTCAAGCCTGACGAGCCGGCGCCCAGATTTAAAACCTCTCAGTCCTTTGCTCAACCTGTGAAGGAAGCCCACCCTACCAGGGTAACTCAAAACAAAGAAACAGATATCACCAGAACATAATGCAAAATAAAAATGACAAATTAATTCTGAATGTTTGTCTAAAGAATGTAAGAAATAGATGTAAAGCATTACCACTATGGAGGGGGGGCGCTTAATGTCCCTGCTTCTTTCACATTGATACAAATGACCAAGTTACTCATGTATCAAAGACCATTTAGCGTTTGGAAAAGCAAAATCGGAGAAAATTCTTGTCTTTATTTCTGCAGACAGAATCAATTCAGCAGGAAATTTTCTGCAGCAGCGGTGGCAACTGCTTTCTATCAGCCTTTGTGCTGTTTGTCCTTGCTTCTCTATTAGGCTCGATAAGGTGGCAGTTACCAACGGCTCAGACAGTAGCTAATATTTTTCTCTATGAGTCACACAAAACGGGAATAACAGCGAAGAATCACATCTATGCAGAGAAGAAATGATTTTCTGCATTGAAATATCTAAAGAAGTCTCTTTTGGGAGGTTGTTTGGGCTCATAAATCGTTCATTTTAAATAAACTATAATTATTAAATAGCAGTGAGATTTACATTCATCTCATCAGCCAGTGTTTGTCTCTTCTATCTGACTGTAAACAGTGTTACAATGTTCCTCCTTCCACAGAAGAAATGCTTCATGCTTTTAAACCACAAGTGCTCCCACAGCTAATTTAATACTGTACCAAAACCTTCTAAATGATGCATGAATAATATTCCTTTTAGAATAAGCTAACCTACATAAACAGTAACATGGATTACTGAGCTTTTACAAGTACTGGTTTATTTTTTCTCCTTACCATTAATACCATTAACACTTCAAAAACTGGGTGGGGAGAGAAGTCTAGTTTTTTAAAATCCGAAGTCTTTATTTGGCCCTTTAACAAAATGTAAAAAAAAAAACTAAATAAATGTTTGTATATTTAAGGTTTAATACCGTGTGATATGTAAAAATGATTGTAGTGTACTTGTTTCCTGCAGAAGACCAAGTATCATTGTGTACAACAATTTTTACTATAAAGTGATGCAAAAGGCCTCAGAAACTGTATGCATCATGATATATATGGCTTTTAAAAAAAATCTACTATTACTTAATTAGATCATCAATTAGCAAAAACAAAATTTTTCTGGGTTTTTATGAGTTCAAAATAATTTTCTCAACAGAAAATTTGGTCATTCCCTCATTCATCCAGAAAAGTCAGATTTAAAAAAAAAAATCTTCTTTATTGGGTGCAGTATTTTTCTGTACTTTTCTCAGATAACAATAAATGTTAATATATTAAAACATGACATTTAATAGAGCTCATCCAAAACCAGTCAAGATAAACTCCTCCATATATACGAAGGATGTGATAAATCAACAGGTATAACCCAAATAAGAGTTTATTTGGTTACTTTTTTTTTCTCTCTTAACTATTACAAATCAATCATGGATCATTTGAATATAAAGTTTAACATCATTACATGAAATCTCCAGAGTGAGAAGCTGTGAAAGGTATGAAATGGTTGATAACTTAAAGTTGAGATTTTTCTCTCTTTTTTTGTGTGGTATAAAACACAAACTTTGCACCATTTTATCAATAAAACATGTCTAATGCCACAGAGCAGATTTTGAAATAAAAAGTAAGGCTATATGTTAACATATCTTAATTTGAGTTTTTATGAAAGGAAATGAGTCAGAGTGCATCATCTATGGTGAGAAGCAGATAATGAAAGCATCGTGTGTAGGAGGAGGTTTGGGATTGAGGCCTGTTCTCTTTACTTCCTGTTCACTGCACACCTGGTTTTACTTTGCTGATTGCTCCACCTGCTCCTCATTTAGTTCACTCTCCATCCTCAGTCTATACCCATCGGTTTCTTTTGTTCTTAGCCAGATTATGCTGTAGCTAAGTTTGTTAGTTAGTTAGTTTTTTTTACATTTGACTCCTTCATCCACCTTCCTGGCACCACCTTTGTGTCCTGTTCTCAAACTTATGATAAAAGTTACATGGGGGGGGGGTGGGGGTTGGTACCAGTGTTTCTGGCTTTTACACAACTGTCATCCAAGAGATCTGAGTTTGTTTTCCTTCAATCCCAACACCTTCAACACTTACTTGAATTTCTAACTTCAGTTTTAAGTCGTTTAAGTGCTTTTATATGCTGATTGCTTCGGTTTAGGAATAGAAAAATCTGTCTTTTTATGCATTTAAACTACGTGGTTACAGGAGTTAGGTAAAGATCATGGGTTTGCCTTGACATAAACATCTGTAGATATCAGATTTCTTGATATTTTCCAGGTTTTCTTCCACATGTGGGTGCAGACTGTTCACCATCTCTGTTTCCAGTCCAATGCATTGACTTGGAAATAAGCGGATTTCCATGTTGCTGCTCTCATAAGTCGTGAAGTATTCTTTCTGAGCAGCCAGAGACAAAACACCACCTGCATCATGGTGGATAGAGGAGGTGGAGGTGGCACTGCTTTAATCACTCTGCTCCTTATTTGGACGTCACTTAAATCTTTCCTTTGCTGTTGCTTGGTTGCACAGGTCACTCATTAAAGCACTTGGTAGTGAACTGATCTTGATCCTATTGTTTGTGGCTTCTGAGGGTTCACCAGACTTTTGTTGTGGTTAACTGTGTAGTTATATAAGTTAATCCCTCTCTTGACGGTTATTTCAGGCAGCATTTCTACTTCCAAGATAAATCTAATTCTAGGTGCTGTGATAAGGTGCAGTTTAAAACTGTGGGTCGGACATTTTCACTATTTTCATTCATGCACATTTGAGATTTTCTGGAGCAAATGCAAACAATCACATACGAGGGTCTCAGTGAGGTCTGAAAGGTGGGAGTTTCTTCACCTGATTCAGTATCATAACTGGAAAATATCAAGTGCATCTAACTTAAAAGCACACCTTGTTAAGGCTGCAGAGGTCGAGGTGGAGAAACAGTTCAAGTCGGAGTAGAATATAAAACAGCTTTACTCAACACTATAACTTTAGGTAACACAGGCCTTAGCCTATAAGCTAACTATTTATTCAAGGAGTCTTCTGCAGAGCAGAGGTGGGTGCATGTTTCAGTCAGTGGGTGTTCTTTAATATCTTCCAGCTTCTTCAAGGAAAAAAAAGATGAAGGGAATTTTTGTGTCCTGGATAGATTAGCATTGTTGTTGCTGTTGGTATGTTGGTCTGAGTTGGTCTGGTTTCACGTCACATTTGAGTTATTGTTTCAGATCATAGTTTAAACGATTCATGACTAATTCAACTACTGGAGCTCTGAACTTGTTTTAACCCTTAAATGGGCGAGTACATATAAAACTACAGGGAAAATAATAAATTCCTATTTTCTAATGTTTTTAGGCATCAATCAGACAATTCAATAATTTTTGCAAAGTTTTAAATAGTGGAAGAAAAACTGAATCCTAGCTATTTACATGTATCGAATTCATGAAACAAATGTAGTTTTTTGAATAAATAAAACGAATTATTCCTGTATTTAAGAAGTCATCTTCTCTCTGGAGCTTCACCACTGATATCTTATTAGCTGTGAAAGCTGTGGAAACAGTTGGGAGGAGTTTGACCAGTATCAGAGCAAAGCCTCACTTTGCCCTTCTGACACACATCTGTCCAGTCTGATACATCCTGCGTCAACCTTTCACTGCTAGGATGGGGAAGTGGTCAATTACAATCAACTACAAAACTACAATTCCTTACAATTATTCACTGTTTCCCTCATCTGAACCAAACGAAACATCAGGTAGAGAAACTACTGATGCCACCACTCTTTCAGTAAAGTCAGAACAATTAAACATAAAAACATATAATAAAAACACATGTAGCTACACAAGTGAATTAATCAGTAATACTCATTTAAAAATTATTTTTAAAAAGGTTATCTATATTAAATGCCTTTTATATTACTGATATCTGTAGTGCATTGGTTTTAAAACACAAATCTATGAGATAATGATTATCCCTATTTTTTTTTTACCCCTACTTGGACAATGTATCCCCCAGGATACAGACATTCATACCCATTTATAAATGTTGTACAAATGTAATTTATTTATACTCAACAAAAATGCATGAAATTATCCTTAGAGAAAAATATTTTCAAATACAAATCCTCAGAACAACATTAATAGTAGTTAATAGTCTTTATTATCATCTTTGTCCATGTAGGCCTGCGTTTGGAGTTTAAAATAAATGTATCAACATAGTTTTGAATACTGACATGAAGTCACATGACCTGACCCCCCCCTTAAGATGTTGTCATGATATGAAGTGTTGAAGCCACACTCCCCTACACCCTACCAGATGTCTGCATCCCCCAGGATACAGAAGCCGTTTATGAAACTGAGTTAATAAAGCTGTCAGGTTAAGTATGCCTCCAACTAACTGGTGCAAAGATCAAACCGGTTTATTTAACCCTGCAATAGTTCATAAGTGAATCGGTTCAATTCCCTCCTTTGAGCTAAATTTGATCCGCCTGTGTAGAAATACAAATTGCTTCAACAGTCCAATGATTAAGATTAATGCAAACATATTAAAGAGAAGCTGATGATTTTTTATTTAAATGTGCAAAGAGTGAAATTACAGTGTGAGTGATTATATATACGCTGCATGTGGGCAGTGTCCAATTATAAACAACATAATAGTCAAACCGACTGGAACATAGATAATAAATAAATAATAAAATAGATAAATATTTGTTGCCTTTCATGAAATGAAAAAGAAAGGAAAAGAAGAGATATGTTTTGAAGCTGATGATTTATGTTCTGCTCTAAACGATGGGGAATGATACTTGGAAACTTTCTTTGGTAAACTAAACGCCTCCTTTTGCATCTGATGAACTTTGATGAGAAACACCCACATCTCCACCCAGGTGGAGGTTTAGTCTTTGCTGGCGTTGGTCTGTCTGTCTTTCTGTCTGTCTGTCTGTCTGTTTGTTAGCAACATAACTCAAAAAGTAGTGGATGGATTTTGATTACATTTTCAGGAAATCTCAGAAATGGAATAAGGAACAAGTGATTAGATTTTGATCTCCGCCTGAATTTTTAAACAGATTCTTTACATCCAGGAACATTCAGGGTGAAAACTGAAGGTTGCTAAAGCGTAACACTGTTGGATTTTCAGCCTCGATCCTCGACGATTTTTCTGTCTTTCGTAGATAAATATGGTGAACAGTTGTTATGGATGGCTGCCTTAAACATAGTTGTTCCACAGACAACAAGAGATGGCTCTGCAAACCACCCAAAAGACACAAAAGACCAGAAAGATGTGACAACTATATATGCTGACGATACACCTTGGACAATTTGTTCAGATCATTTAGTGACTGGTGAGTAAAACTTTTATTATATCATTACTGGTTTAAAACGTGTGTTTTTTATGTAAAAAAAAAAGTCTGCTTCCAGGAACAATAAATGTCTGTTAGTGGTTCTTGTGAAGTTCTCCATGTTTCTTCTTCGCAGCTCCTTCACAATCTGACGGCTTCACAGACATTGGTTCAGTCCTACTGCCACTAGCTTCGCCTCATATCTGTTTCTAGCCTCGACACCGAGGGGGATCAACAGAACTGGATGACATTACGGATCATTTTCTATCAGAAACCGAAGGAGAAAACGTCAAACTATGAGACCAAGTTGCACGCTTCAACACGGACGCTGGTAGCTATGATGCAGGGTTTGTTTTCACCGGCAAGTTGTTCACGGTCACGTGGCCACCGGGTTTGCATCTTGCCCCCATGGGGAGATGGGGATCATTTTGCCTTTAGAGCTTCTCAAAAAATAATGCACTCAATCATTAGCAAAAAAGAAAGAAAAGAAAAGACAATGTCTTGCCGGAGGTCTGCGCTCTCTGAATGCTTCTAGTTTATTCTGTCATCACATCTGTTGCCTCATCGTTGACGTGACATGACCATTAATGAGAATTAAAGTTACCTTGACTGATTAATTTGATAAAGTTTGTAAGTTAGTTGACATCTGTGAACTATTAAATCATTTTCATATCTACAGAGGGAGTTTGGGATTTCACCTCAGGGGCGTTTCCTGGACCTGGGAACATTGGGGGCTGAGCCCACACCCTCGTAGAGGAATCCCAGTGAACAAACGC
>JBBBVU010000020.1:2005234-2021532 GCA_037177055.1 Atherinosoma microstoma
AGCTCCTCTTGGCAAAGCAAAATTTGTTCAGCACAACACGGAGGCCAGACCATCACTCTGCTTGCTGTGATGCTGGTCAACACGAGGTTATAAAAATTTTTTTTAAAAGGAATTTAAGACAAAAATAAAGAAAAGAGTTTGAATGCTGCAACACAAATAAAGCATTTTCAGTAGTCATTTCTACATTTTTAATTTTCTGCAGATAAAAATAAGATGCAAGTTTTAATGATCAGGTCAGAGCTTTCCTCTCTGGGATGTGTTCATGCTACCTCCCCAGCTTTGCTGCCTCAGAGAAGATCTACTCAGTTATCTGGATATTTTTTTAAATCTTAATTCAAAAGTGAAGCATGAAACAAAATCAAAGGTCAATGAGAGAAAAATGTGTTGTCAAGATGCTTCAGCTCCTCGGTGAAGCTGGCACAGGTTTTAGTCCCGGCCTGGGGCCCTTTGCTGCAGGTCTTTCCCCGCCATCTCTGATCCCCCTTCCTGTTCAGCTACTGTTTAATAAAGGCCACTAGAGCAAAAACATCTTTGTTTTTTAAAAACCTGTTTCTATTGGTATTTAATCACTCTGCTAAAATAACCGTTAGGCTGTTATTCTCTTAGAATGAGCCATTTACATGTACTTACCATGGGTCAACATACATGGAAGCCGCCCTATTTGTGCCATTTTTACTACGGTGTCTTTGAATGGACAAACAACTGTAAGGCGAGAACCCTTTGAGCTTTAAAACTGAAGTACCAGCTTTGTTTGATACGAGTTGGAGCACCGTTTGGGATTAGCAACGCCTTAAACGGCATACAGAACAGGACAGTACACATTGTTTGAATTCGTTTCTACACCCATCTTTCCTACTAGATGTCAGTAATTGACACACTGTACCTTTAAGTATTTGTGTTTAATACTACGCGGGTGTATTATCTCAAAACTATGGCACCACTCTCGAGGTTTAAAGACCTTTTTTTTTTGGTATTAAAACATATTTCAGGGACAGTCTGTTCCACACCCGGACAAAAACATTCAGACTAAGGAACTCTTTGGTTCCTCGTGCCATCACCTTTTATAGCTCGGCACTTGAGGGGAGAGGGAGGAGGAGGGGTGGTAGCAGAGGGACAGATGACAGACAAGCAGTAAACTGTGCACACTGGACTGGGTGAAGTCATCCTTGGCTCCTGGAGTGCAACAGATTTTTCTGTGTATTTCTAACCTGCATTTTGTTTTATTTTGTCCCAATATTTATGGTGCTGTTGAGTTCCCTGAGGGAACGTGCCCAAAGGGATCAATAAAGTTTATCTCATCTAAACCAAGTCTTCAACCATTACTACAGTGACTTCCCTCTCAGATCTATGCAGGAAGTTAACATTGATTACCAAGAACCTTCCGACTACCAGTTGGAAGGTTGGTGGTTTGATCCTCGCTTCCCTAGACACTGAACCACATGTTGCCCCCTGAAGTGCTCATTGATGTGTGATTGTGTGATATGCGCACAGATAACACCTAAAAGGTGGCTTGTGATGCAAAAACACACAGATTAGAAAAGCAGTAAAACATATTACAGCAGGAAATATCCAGCATGTGCATGTCTGACATTTAAGAAAACAAAAAACTAGGACGCAGTCAGCACATCAGAACTTGGTGAATATTTATTAACAAATAACCACAAAATAGATTTAAACACAGAACTACCCAGGGAAAAAGTATTTTTAAACAAAACCCTGTGCCACACCTTGCTTTCAGTTACATCAGGTTGATCGCTTGTTAAAAGAAACAAGAAAATGTGACAGTTTGAGAAAAATTCAGTTTCATGAAGTTAGAGATGCAGTCAAATATTGACCAAGTATGTCCTTTTCATACTAGTATAAAACATGAAATGTCTATTTTTTTTTTTTAAAAAAGCTTAAAAAAAGAGGCTTATTTACAGCATAAAAACGGGTACAAATCATGCTTTGTTAGGTGTTTTAATCGTGTTTTAGCACACTGGAGAAACTGCTCCTCACAGCTGATTGGTTCCTCACAGAAACGACAGCTGTGATTAAGTTAAGGCACCGTGTGAGCTCGCAGCTGATTGGTGAATAGAGGTAGGAGGCGGGGCGAGGAACGGCTGAGAAAGCAGCGGAGAAGGGTGGGGGGAACTCATGGAGGAGGTGGTGAGAGGTGAGGAGATGGGGGTGTCTGAGGAGGAGCAGGGCGTGGAGGGTCCTGGAGTGTGGCGGCTCAGAGGATGGGTGGTCCGGTGGGGTTTGGTGGTGAGGGACAGCGGCTGCAGCTGCTCTGCGTAGGGTGAGGTGTGGCTGTGGGAGGAGTGTGTGTGCTCGGTGTGTGTTGCGGCCGGAGCGGCAGGTGAGGCCAGTGCTGTGGTGGGTGTTGCCGGGGAGTCCAGGGAAGAGGCGGGGCTTGCCTGAGACAGGTGGGTGTGTGTCAGGTGGGACACAGAATGTGGCTGTGTGAGATGAGAGCGTATATGTGAACTCTGTGTGTGTGAAGTTTGTGTGTGCGGCGTCTCCTCGCGAGCTTTCTTCAGCTGTGGAGGGAAGTCGTCTGCAGCAGCTGCAGCAGAAACTGAGGAAGAAAAAAAACACAAAAATCTTTCAGTTTTCTGTTTTCAGCCGACAGGAGCGACCCCGGTCTGGTCTTCTGCTGCTGAAGCCCATCTGCTTCAAGGTTGGACGAGCTGCCATGGTATTCTACACACCTTGCTTGTAACTTGTAGTTATTTGAGTTCTTGTTGCCTATCATCCCTAATCAGTCTGCCCATTCTCCACTAATTGTGTAGGTCATTGGTGTTTTTATTAAGTGCTCAAGGACCATTAAATGCCAGCTGTGCAGGCATCTTTACTGTTAAACAGAAGCTTTTAAAAAATCTAAATTAGACAACGTCATAAATTACAATAAAAAAA
The DNA here is from genome assembly GCA_037177055.1 of Atherinosoma microstoma. Taxonomy (NCBI): domain Eukaryota; kingdom Metazoa; phylum Chordata; class Actinopteri; order Atheriniformes; family Atherinidae; genus Atherinosoma; species Atherinosoma microstoma. Next base: position 2,008,133 of record JBBBVU010000020.1, read on the forward strand.
ACTAACAGCCTAAATAAAAAATCCTGTTTATTCCCATCATCCAGTTCCATGTGGAAGTAAACTGAGATCCTCCCTTTCATGCTCTTTGTTTTTAGATCAACACCAGTAAGCAAAATTCCTTTAATTTCCAATTCCCTCTACAGGAACTTGTTGAATAATAACTGAATGTTTCTTTCACTGATCAGGTTTCCGTTTACCAGGGAAGCAAATCTGAATCAATCTTTTAAAAAGATTCAAAACTGAAATATGTCAGACACATTTTCATTGACTGCTTTGAAGTGAATAAACTTGGCTGTGTGATGTCACCAGTAGTTATGTTGCTTAAAAATAACAATGGTGGACATCAACAACAAGAAAAAGGAGGGAGCTCTTCATATCTGGGAATTTCTGAGATATTACATCATCTCTGTTTAGACATGTCTGTCAACTTAGAACACAAACAGCTGATCTATCAGGTCATTTTAATCTTTGTCAGTACAGATGAGATTCACCAAACTATTTCCTTTATCCCCAAAATCGCAGCAAACCTTCTTCAAGAGAGAAAAAGGAAAAATTCCGGTAAGCATTTAAACCTTTTGAAAAAAAAAAAAAAAAAAAATTTTTTTTTTTTTTTTTAACTTCTGAATCGGCAACAACTGAACACCAGGACAGTCACAGTCTGGATGTTTGTAGAGAAAAAACCCGATAAAAATACGCCAAGCACATTTTCATCAAACAAACAAATTCGGGTAAAATATCGTCTCACCTTCAAACGGAGATTCGCTCTTCATCCTCTTCCTCTTCTTCTTTTTACCCTGCGAAGAGCAGACAGGTGAGCCTCCACCTCATCACCTGACAGGGCCAGACTATGTGTCGCATCATGAGTGTACTCACATAGTTGTCTCTGGCGGACCAGTTGGGGTACAGCTTTGAATGGAGGAGTCTCTCTTTGCGAGCCAGTTCATAATATTTGGCCTGCTCCTCCTTGGACAGTGAATGCCACTGTGGACAGACGTCAGCACAGTCGGTCAGATCAGCAACATCATAAACATCACAGCAGATTAACAGGCTCTGAGGTGTCTATAGACGTCAGTTTAAACATTACATATAACCGTACCATTACTGAATAATTACATCACTTTGAGCCACAGGGATACAATCTAACACACTGACCCTCTGTCCCAGTATCTGGTTGATGGTGGCACTCTCTTTCACTTTGCACTGAGCCACCACTTTGGGCCTCTCCTCCCTCATATACAGCATGAAAGCGTTGAGCGGCTTCTTGATGTGCGGCCTCTTCTCGTCTTCTTTCTCACGCTGAGCATCAGACATGGACTTTCTGCAGAAACACGGGACATAAAAGTTAAAACGGGCAGAGTGATGCTTAGTGTGGCTAAAATTCAGCCTCATCTATCCTTGCTGTTTCCTTAAAACAGCTTTCAGGTGGGCGTCTTTATACACTAATGACAGACACTACAGACTGAGCAGCAGCTGCTGGAAATGTAACATGAGGTAAACAGTGATGCTCTGGGTGGTGGTTGTTGTTGTTGTTACCCGGGCTGGTGGTGGTGGTGGCTGCTGCTGCCGCAGTCTCCAGACTCCACCTTGACTGTTGTGGGGATGATAGCAGGGTGGGAAATGGACGACTGATGGGTCGGAACCAAACGTGGAGAAAAGCCACCCGACACCAGACTGCAACAGAACATGACACAAACGTTTCATAAGACACCATAAACCAAGACAGAGGCACATTAAAAGAACATGAATATTAAACTACTTAAAGACGCACGACTCAACTTTTGCCATTTTCTCAGTGATGTGCCCCCTATCGACAGCTAACTCAACATCCATCTTGCATCCTATCTGTACTGTGAGTTCTCTCCAGACAGCTAAAAACAGTCTTTTCTTGACTCTTTTCTTATCTCTTGCTCGGTCTCTGGCTCTCTTTTGTTTCCTCCGATAATGTCTCCAAACGTTTTATTGCTTAATCAGCCACGGTGCACGTGCAAAATGGCCAGTTTGTTTACATCCATTTGCTACTGTGTAACGCATGCGCAAAGCAAAACTCAGCACGCATGCGTCCTGGATGACAAAGTTCTATAGTGTGGTTTCTCAGCCGCGGGACGCTGCTAGGCTCCAGAAATGTACATAATAGACATCACTGAGCCAGCAAACAAGTCTGGAAAGTGGAGTTTTAAGTTGAAAAGTTAAGGAATGGGCCTTTAATCAACTAAAGCAGTGAAGAACTTTAACAGATGTGATCAATAAAACGTTTTTTTCTGCAGTTACAAAATGCTTTTGAAAACTTCTGCATGCTTCCAAAAACAAAAGCTTCTCTGAAAACCAATCAATCCAAGAAAAATTGATTCTTCCTGAGTGAAACATGTAAAAACTATATCAGTGTATCTTATCTCCGTGTCACAAGTCTTTTTCACCCAGCTGCCTGAGGCCAGACTGGGGTCACACACCTTTGCTGTGTGACCCCAGAGTGTAAAGGGATTCAGATTTTCACTTGAAGGTCTGATGATGCTCAACTCATCAGATGGTAGCCATCTTTACACGGACATACGGTTTTTTTGGCTTAAAAACCTGAAGGGAATAAAAAAAAAATGTATCATGTAAACATACCAATCAGAAGATTCTGATCCAATCAGGCTCATTCAGATTAAAATTTTATTCCGATTGAGACAGGTGGGTTTCTGATCAGCAAGCATGAAAACACAAATGATCGAGATCTCAATTTCAATCAAAATAATCGTGATAATCATTTTTGCCATAATCGAGCAGCCCTAATGGCTAGTGATGAGTTGTGCACCACGGACGGACTTGCTTACTCACTCCTCCCTGCAGTTTGCCTGTTTTTCAAGTGCACCACTCATCTAGTTGAAACAACCAGCTGAAACGACATGAAAACACCCGATGCACTGTGTGCTCGTCTGCTATTAGAACTGACACTGTTCCTGGAAGGACCCTGAAGCAGATTCAACTACACATCTGCATAAGAAACAAACCCCCCACCAGTCTGGTCTCCAGTCTCACTTGAGATCACAGTTAGAAGTAACACACTTACCCTGACATGGAGGCATTCATAGCTAAAGCTGCAGGCGAGAACCCCCCTGTGATGGGATACATGGGCTGTCCTTGCCTGCAGGTAGAAAGAAACACCATCAGGAAGGGGCCCCTGGATTCCTTCTACCAGTCCCAGAGAGGGAATGTATAGGAAACCCTTCTCCATCAATGGGACTGCAGCTAAACGTGACATTTTGCAGCAACACTCAGCTCAAGAATCTCACCTGGTCAGACAATTAACATTCTTACTACTCAACTTAATGTGCAAGCACATTTTGTGCTGATATGGAACAGGAGGTTATTACATATTTATGTTGTCTCCTGAGGAAACTATTGGAGTGAAAACTGTTCCTGGATCGGTTTTAACGCTTTAAAGCATTCTTCAAGATTTCTGCTCTGACATCTGGAAGCCGCACAATCCATCAGATTTTATTTTGGCTGCGTCTTGTAATGGATGTAGGTTAAGAATCACTGTAACAAGCAGTTTGTTGTTCTCATAATCCATTCTCAGGGTTGATGATCAGTTCTCCACCTTGGCTGGACTCTTTTCTGCGTGTTCAGATTCAAGACTATGAAAACAAAGCAGTTATTTTTTAACTATTATAAAGAGACGAAGGGATTATTAAGGCTAAGAAGAAGTCTAAATATATTTAATCAATGCTCAGTGAATTTTGCACAAGGAGATTTGGACATCGACATTTTTTCTTCTTTATTCACATTTGACATTTTGAGTCATTCAGCAAAAACCCGACCGTACGACATTGAAGAAATGGATGTCTTATGTATCTAGAAACATGCAAAACAAGGTGACATATAGAACTGTTCCTCTGAGAGCAGCTGTTTATCTGCCATAGATAGTGTTTTAGGCCTGACATTTCTTCCAAAACTTGTAAAAACCTTCAGAAAGCCTTAAGAATTATTGTTAAATACGACTTTAAGAGATTACAAGACAGTCTGACAGCTTGGAAGCAAAATATAAGCTAATGAGAGGTTGTGAATTAATTTTTTGAAATATTATAACTTTTCCCACATTTTTAATACTACAAATAAAAGATTAATAAAAATTTCTTCTCATTAAGTTTACATGTAGATGTGCTGAAAACTGCCCATCTTTCACTCAGATATTCTGCCTGCAAAGATTTCTGTGCCACAGCTGAACCCATGGTGTGTGCTCCCTGAGTTTAGAGTTACAGGTAACAGCAGGCAGAGTATAGATGGGGAGAATTAAAACTCTTGAAACACGAGAAATCCTTCTCTCAAACTGAATCAAGACAATAAAACTACCACGAGGAACACAGAGTCAGCATGTTTCTGGCGTTTTACTCACAACCATCCAAGAGGATGCGGGATCTGAGCCATGCCTCCAGGAGAGACTGGGTAGCAGGAGGCAGAGGTTCTCGACATTCCTGCTTCAGAGACAATATCAAAGGTTAGTAGCTAACAGGAGGAAAAAAAAAAAGAAAAGCTTATTGTCTGTTTGACGGGTGAGAGCAGGAGATTACCTGCATCAGGAGAGAAGCCAGGTGATGCCCTCTGAGGGGAGAAGGCCTCGGGGCTGTAGGACAGCAGAGGATGGAGGTGGGTCATGTGGGGATGCTGCACCACAGGTACACTGTTAGACTAGAAACACACACACACACACACATATATATATATTAAGGGTTCTGAAGTTAATAGTTTCTACGAGGCATCACAATCCAGATGTGGACGATTCTGCATCGATGCAGCGATAAAACAATCGATCATAAGTAATGTAATGTATAGTAATGATGCTGCGGAACAATAAAGCTCTCAAGTTGGAAAATAATGTCATTGTTTACATGTTTATGATGTTTGTCTTATTCAGGACATTCAGATTGTTTTCTGAAATAATTATAATTAAAAAAGTAGTTCATAACTATCATAACTATCTGACTGCTTGTATTGATTGATGAAAAAAGGAGCAATGTGCAGTAACAAATAAAACTGGCTTGAGCAAGGATGGAGTATTACAAGACAGGGCTTCAGACTAACTGTCTGCATTGGTTGCGCCGGTGCTTTTTAAGTTGGGTGCAACAGCAAAATTTTAGGTGCACCCCGATTTTTACAGCATCACTCGTCAGATCATTTTAATCCGTTTTTCAGGATGGTTAGTTAAGTTATTGTGAACAAATATGAGGTTTGGAAAAAAGGATCTTTATTCAAAGCATGAATGTAGAATCGTTAAGTAGAAAAAAAAAACCTTTAAAAAAATAAACTTCACTGAACTGAACAATGCTAAACATTTCAAACTTTGAAATGGCTCATGAGGCTGAGCTGCTTCTGGCAAATTTCCCTCCTCTGGGTTTACGTTTAATCTTTTTCATGATTATCTACTTGGACTTGAATTTTGTGAAAGGCAGCTTCTCTTTGGTTGTATTATAAACTATGTTTTTGGCTGCTCAACCATCCAGAAACCTCCAGGGTTTTTGTTATTCTGCTTGTTTGTTTTATTTCAAATACACGGAAGTCTTTCGTATTAGGAGTTTTGTCGAACACGATTGATATCTATTTTCTACGGATCTTTTCTTGGAAAGCACCCACATGTAGCTCAAACACATAAGGTGAGTTTGATGGAGGCTCTTGTTTTCTGGCAAGATTTATCAACCAGTGTATTCTCACTCTAATGCATCACCAGAAACAGCTGTTTCAGTTTTTCTTGAGCTGCATAGTGTTGGATTTTTTTTACGTTTTTTTCTTTTAGCCACCACTGAATTCCTGGAGGAGACTTGACCCTGGTCATCAGGTGAAGTCACACAAAACACATTCAACTCTCATCCAGCTTTCCTGCCTCATTTTGCTCAGACATGATGAAAAATTCTTAGTAAGGATAATAGAAAAGAAGTTAAGACAAATTCCACCAAATTCCATGTTTTATAACCGATCTCGTACTGGATGTCTAATGTTATTCAACAGGCCTTAATTTCAAACCAACACACAACACAGTGTACACCTGTGAAGACCCACCCCTTCTCTGGGTTTTTTTTTATTATCAGTGTTGTTATTCTCAGAGCTCAGGTAAAGAGGGAATGAATACAGAATACGCAGACATTCAGAGAGATAACTGATGTCCTTCATCTAGACCTGTGAAATGTTAGGCGCACCAGTGCGACCATGAAAAAGGTCAGTCGCACTGAACAAATTTAGAGCCCTGTCAAGATGCAAATACAGAATACTAATATTTATAAGTTCCCTTTCCCATTAAATGTCATGGGAAAGTGTGTCCAAACTTTTGACTGGTAGTGTAAATGAAAGAGATTTCCTATTTTCCAATAGCCTTCAAAGGAGTAATGTGTGACGTACGGTTCTGGTCAACTTTAAAATAGGGACTCCTGCTCAGAATGACTTTATTCTGCATTTCTTCCCCAGCAGTCATGTCTGTTGTGTTTCCACAGAGGAGTTTATTGCAGTGAATAATGAGCTTGTGTGAATGAAAAAGTGATGTCCTTTAAACTGGCAGGAGTTCAGAGACTACAAGTGAAGAGCCTCACTGCCCTCTGCAGGCAGACAACAGGACGTACAGCTGTGAGTGTTTCTAATGATTGAAGGCTGATTATTTTAACCCCTTTTATATTTCAGTGACATTGTAAAGTTTATTTCATGTCCAAGTCGCGCTGGACATCACCTATGATTACACAAACAATCTCAGCTAACCCTTCGGGGAGTGTTTTTTATTATATCTCTTATTGCAACATACAGCTGGGTCTCTATTGAAGATATTTTTTAACAAAGAAACAATCCAAGAAACTGAAAGTGTCCGTTTCACAGGAAGTCACAACATCAACTGATAACACTGCACACTGCTCACGAGAGGAGTAAAGAGGCATTTATCTCACAACAACATGGCGGGTTTCCTCCCCCCCCGCCGTCGGTGAGACAACCTTAAACAACGCTCACTTATTTTCTCTATGTAAACCAACAAAGCTTCTACCACAGATCCTCTTCACTGTCACATTCGCAACATTGACTTGAGCTGTAACACAATATGCAACACTGATACGACTGCCTGGATTCTTCTCTTCCCGACACCACTGACAGAATGATGAGCAGGATAAAGCTTCTATTGTTTTATTAAATGACAACACAGTAGGTACCGTAAACGATGAGGGTAATTTTTTCACAACTATTCAGTTATTAGTCATAACTTTTTTGTGACTTGTCGTCTGATAACACCGAGTAGGAACAGCTCATGTGGTTGTTTGTGTGCGAGAGAAAAAGCTGAAAAAGAGAAATCAGGAAGCAGAAAGCAGAAAGCAGGTCCTACCAGGTGTGCGGGGGTAGCAGAGTCTCTGATAGCTGCCCTTCCTGGTACATCAAGCAGAGGCCACTGAAATGGCAGGTACTGTGGACACAAGTAGATGGTTAATCATCTGTAACACACATATAAACCTACACTTCAGAAAGCAGCAGTCATCTTTAATGTTTGTATGAATTATCATACTTTGTTATCATGCATCATTTTTGTATTCTCCAGGAGCATATGGTAATTAAAGGCCACCCACACCAAGGGTAATAACTGTAATGGGGACTTTAACAAACACTTCTTTGAGGACCAAGTTACTTTTTCATCAGTTGGTCGTTTACTTTGTAACTAAACTTTCTGAACTGCAGAACGTGACCACGGTTGATAAAGAAACAAAACAAGAATACCGGTAAATCTAAATCCTCTCATGGCTTCTTTCTGCTTAGCTTTTAGCTTTAGCTTGTCCAGGAAACAGTGAGGCTAAGCCTTGCTGCTGTTTATCCTTTGGCAGCACAGAGTAGCAACATCACCTGTGCTCTATTTTGTTTAGATGTCAGTAACTTGACTGATGAGACCACCGATTGATGTTTGGACATCCGAAATGTTGTTTTTCCTCCCTAAGGGTTTTGACAGACAACGAGGGCAGTGCTATTATTTGTGAAACACTGACATATTTCAGATTATATCTCAGTTTACACATTTTCCAGACTGAAAAATCTCTTGGATCATAAACCACATTAAAAGCATTCCTGATTTGAGTTTACATTTGAATCTAAACATATAAAAATAGGTGCTAAATTTATAAAAAGAGGAGAAAAAAATCCCCACAAAAACAGTCGTCATGTTAAGACTTGAACAGGTTTTACTTGCTGTAAATACTCCATGTGATGGGGGACAAAATCTGCTATCTCCATCTCATGTGTGAATCTAAAGTTTATCTCTAGCTATAATGGCACCTGAAATTAGATTTTTTTTCTTCTTCTCTATGTTGTGTGGCTTTTTATGGCCCAGATTTGTACACAAAACAACGAGAATGTTTGTTCTCTTCATCACTGCCACTAAAAAGCCAGTTAGGAAATTTACATGACCAGCATTTAGAAGAGGAAATGCTCGCACTGTAGAGGCCTGAGATGAGATAACACACTTCAGTGCACCTCTTCCCCCACATGTTTACATTCCCTCAGATGGGGAAAAAAGGCAGCTCACACACACACACACACATACCCTCATAGACAAGCAACTTACACAGGAGGAAAAGGAGTTTTAGATAAGGACTGGTGAACGTGAGTGTTTGCTGTCTCAGACAGCAGGACCACAGGGTGGAGCTGAACAAAGAACATCCAACCACCCGTTCCACATATTTATACACACAACTAGCCTCCAAACCACCGGGTCCCACAGCAGCAGACCGAGCCATCTGAAAACAGGGAAGCCCCCTCCCCTCAGATCCCGTCTCTCAGACACAGAGCCCCTCAGGTGAAAAGCTATTTGTTTCTCATTCAGCTGCGTGTGACGTCTACAGACACAACTGTGAACAGTGATCCTAAATGAGAGCAGACAGAAAGAAGGCAGCTTTGACGTCTCCCGACTACAAACTGATTCCATCAACTGGTCTTTTATTAACTATTAACCTTTCAGATCTTCTCATATATTGGATTTGACTCTAACAGTTTCAACAGCTTGGTGAAGACTGAATATGATACTGGTTTCAACCGCATGTTTTATAATTAATTCAACTCTTACAACAGGAGAAAAAGTTAAAGCTGTGATCACAGCAGTCTGATATCGTCACAACTCATGGTCAAAATTTGATAATACACAAAAGAAAATAAATATTCAACATGTTGCTCTAAAAAGGTATGTCCAGGTGCTCCCACACGGTATGTAAAAATGTGGCTCACTTTCACTGATATTTCTCCCTCAGATTCATCATCGTCATGACAACCGCAGGTCTCCACAATGTCCCGAGGTGCAGATTTAGATTTGGTGTGGGGTGTTCAACATTTCAACCTCAAAAACTCAAGAGAACTGCTTCAAGCAAAGACATCCCACACCAGACATTTAAAATAACACGCACGCAAAACAGCACATCCTCATTTTCACAATTTCAGAATAAACAGTTTGTTGATGGCGGATGCAGCTGTATACAACTGACTCAGTGTATAGACCACAGAAAAGAGACATTAACTTAACAACACACAGACTTAGTGGTTACTGTATCCTGTGGACACGACATGGAAGCTCCTACGGGCACAGTGTGGTGTCAATTATAAGCCAATAAGGCCAAGTATATTCTGAAAAAAATTAAGAATGTTTACATGCAAACGGGACTTAAAAAAACAACAACAAATGTGTGAAAGATTAGGGCGTTGCACAGAACAGGACCAGACTAAATGTTCTGGATGGATTGCTGGTGAGAACATGTGTACAGCTGCTGCCATTTAATTATGGAAAACATTTTTCTAAACAATGACTCAGCAAATCTTTACATAACTAAAGATAAAATTGATAAAATACGACTAGAATTTGTCAAATTAAATGAATACAAATATTTAAATTAGATTATACAGTTAACAAAATAAATAAATCCCTTTATTCCAAAATACTATACTTCTCAAGAGACAATTTCTTTATTGTTGGGGGCTTATCTTGTTCAAATTACAGATGTCTATTTTTTTTTTTTTTTAACCCACTGGATAAGATGACCATGTCCTTTCATTTAAATATAAGAAACTCAAATAAAAAAATATAAGTAGAGCTGGGAGATAAATGTGTCCACTAAAAGAAATGTTCAAAAAATGTCTTGAATTCCACAATTTATATTAAATCCATTTTCCAGTTCATCTCATTTATTTTCTTAATTGTGAATTATGACATTCCACATATGAAAAACTGATTGAAACACTGATTACAGGGAAACAACAACAGCTTTTAGAGTACAAGGAACCATCACCACGAAAAGGAACTTTTATACTACCCGTTTTCCAATAATGATAACTCTTATCTCTGCTGCAACTTGCATCACCTCTGACAAACATGCTAACTCACGTTATGCACACCACACCTCCACCACCAGCAGCATAAAACACCAGGATGTCTGCACGGACACACAGTCAGGAAAACAAGAAATTAACACACAGCCAGTCCACCACGCAGCCTCGACCCGTCCCCCATTCAGAGGCCTGAGGAAGCTCTGGCTGAGCACTAACTGGATCCAGCTGTTGGAAATACCAGAACAACATACACACATGCACAGACACAGACACACAATGAGAGTCTATAACTGAGGGAAGCATAACATCACTGTGTGAGCACAGGGGAAAGTTATTAGGTTTACTGCTGGTTATAAAACACTACAGGGCACACAGCTCATTTTCTACACATAAGGCTGAAGATGAAGAAACTTCTGAACAACAGCATAACATGTTAGATGTTAAATGTTAGGATGAGCAAATGTTCCAATTAACAAAAAAAATCGATATCCAAGAATCTGTCTTCTAACCTTTAAAGCTGGTCAAATGTTTTTTTTTTAAAGTTTACATGGTCACCAAAGATCTGAGTTATGCACAAGTATGTATGCATGTATATACATACGCTGCAGTACCACAGACAGTCACTAGGTGGTGGATCTAAAACATCATTTGGAAAATTTTTAAAAAGCAACAAAAGTATCCTTCTTACATAAAATACTCAATTCCTGTTTCTTCTACAAGTCATCGTGGTGATTTAATGTAAGTCAAAAGCCATGAGGCGTCAAAGATGCATACCTTTAATGCAAACCTGTAACTTTTTCAGTAATCTAATAAACTGAGAGAAGGATGTAATGGGGAAGATTCAACTGTTGTATGACCAGACAATTAAAAGGCAACTTCCCTCTGATAATGTCCATGTACAGTAGATCAACAATGAAGGAACTCATCCCTGAAGTTGGTGTACTGACGTCAACAACCCTGAAGCTACACCCTCACACCCATTAGCCACATTAGTGAACTGTGTCATGACAACATAATGTACCACTTGATCATTTAACAGTGTTTTTATTTCCTTTTTTAAGACTCTGACATGTTAAGTATGCACATTCCAGTCTTAGCTTCACAACTGTACAAAGTAAAGTCAACACATTTACAGGCCACCAGGAAAAACATTTGATTAAAAAAAATATGTCAAATGTGTTAATTCAACCAAAACTGTACAAGCTTTTAAAACTGGATGAACACACCTGGATAATACAGTGATTGGTTGAAAAATGTGTGAACATATTTTCTCAAATAAACTCAAAAAGGCCAAGGTGTGCACTGCACAGGCTCCAAAGTTCCATATTCTTGCATATTTTTGTACAAATGGCAAAGTGTTAGTGCATATTAATACAACTGAATCCCCAATTAAGCCGCTTTCATTCACATTTTTCCGTTTCCTTTCGTCAGACGGCTCAAAACGTCAGAAATTGGGACTGAAAAGCAGCCCATTCAGACTACGCCTCAGCTCGCATTTACATAAAGCATTTCCACACTGTCCGCAAAGTCCTGAGCATCATGTGACAAAAATCACCCTTCAAGTACCTCAACAACATCTGTGCAATGAATTCAGCTATACTTACATAGATGATCTCCCACAGAAAAAGAATCAGCAAAATGATTTTAATGTTTTCTCTCAGTCCAGTGTCACAACATTGGACATACTAAAAACTCGATTACTCTCTTGTGCATGTATGCTGACAATAACTGTGGCCCAATCAAATAGCCAGTCTAACAGTAATGTTATAGCATGACTCAACGATATGGACAGAGCTTAGCCAATTTGTTTGGGAAATCTTTAAACTGAGCTGTCAATGGACAAAACTACCAGTTGACTGGCCTGTAAATTGACAGCAAACAATATCAGAGGTTGTTCCCACAAGGAATTAACAATTACAGTATATGCAGCATGAAATGCCAACTTGCAAATTTGCTGCAGCTGGAGGACACTTTGCTCTTTTCTGACCCAGTAGGCAAGCACAAAAGGAGACAGGATGCGTTTAGATCATACATACAATCAACATAAATGTCTATAAGTTTAGTCTTAAACTATTCCTGGCTACTTATATTTATATCCTGCCTCCAAATAAACATATGGTAGCATATCTTTGCAGTATGTTGTTTCCACAGCTTTGTTTATGTATATGTATGGCCTTGTTGTTGTAGAAGCCCCATCCTCCTGCTATGTTAAGATTGTGAGAACAATGTCGGAGAAAACAGAAGAATTCTGGGATGCGCCAGCTTGCTGAAAAAGACCAACTTTAACTAAATAAGCATTGCCACGTGTATACAGACACACATCATCACACAAACACAAGAAAATTAACACAGACGGTCAGCTTTGTTAACATAAGACTTAAAAGGGTTTCAAATAAATCAGTGTGCATGGATTAATGATCCATTCTGAGTCCGAGAAATGAAGTGACTGAATGACACTGCAAACAGATGCAAAAACAAACAAATGAATACAAAACAAATGAACAACAGCACCATATTCATCTGCATCAACTCTGAGAATTTATTGATGCTTTTTTTTTTTTCATTTACTGATCAAATTCCTTAGTCCACATACATCCATTAAACTTTTCATTGGTTTTCTATATGAAATGTGTGCCTCTGAAAGTATCATTTAATCTTAGAGTTCAACATGACCATGGATGCTTCCCTCTGACATGAGCAACAGCAGTGTGTGCTGGACTTGGAGGGTGAGGCAGGTGAAGTGGGGGAGGTTATGGGAGGAAGGCTGAGTGAGCAGACAGGTTGTCTCTACTTGCCGCCTCCTGCTTCCTGCCTGCAACCATCAGCACAGTAAACAGCCTGTATTTTGGTTCAGGTAGTGTTCCACCACTGATAGCTTGTTTACAATTATTACTTTCGGACAGGCAGGCTTATCTCCTCCTCCTCCCTCATAAACAGACCCAACACTTTAAATGGGCTGAGATACACAGGATCTCCACCGTGTGCAGAGGAAGAGCAGGATTTACTCCCCTTTCAAGGCTGGATGGAGTCATTCGTGGAAACTTGTTTCTTTCTGCAAACATTAAAACTTCATCACAGGCAGAATCCGGTTCTGAACA
>JBBBVU010000020.1:2037160-2049404 GCA_037177055.1 Atherinosoma microstoma
TATGCTACCATCAAGGGAGGTCGATGGTTATTTGAGCAGGACAATGTCAGAGCTCATTCTGCATGACTTTAAACAGCATGGCTTCATGAGTCTCATTAAAGGGAAGCTGATGGAACACAATAGGAAACATGACTCTATCCAACTTTTACTGTGTTGCTGCATCAAATTCTACATTTGTTTCAGTGTTCTTCAAACAAAATTGATCAGTGAAGACACTGAACATGTTTTTGATATTGTTTCTATCAAATAAGGATCGAAACCAATTACATAATGATGATAAGCTTTTGTTTCTTTTTTTAAACATTTTCCAACTTTTCTGGAAAAAAGATTTAAATTTGGAGGTTTTTCATCTGAAACTACACAAACAGTCAAATCAGTTCTCTTAAGAAAACTCTTCACATCAGAAGTGTTAACCCAGTTTTTTTTTTACATTAATGTAATTACACACTCACCCACACACACCCCCATGCACACACACTAACAGAGTGTGTGGGGGGCAGGCAAATGATCAAATTGATAGACTGGAGCTCAAGAGCAAATTGTCCCCTGGGGCTGTAAGTTTCCTCCCCCCATCCATCCATTTGCCTTTTTGCTCCTACACCAACCCCCACTTTAACTAGACCCCCACCCCTCCCATCTCCATGTCCTTCCTTATCTGTTCAGGCTGTCAGACAGTCTTCCTCACACCTCTGCCCCTCTTCAGCCTCAGGTGGTGTAACGAGTCAGACTGGGATTTCACAGAAGGCGTGACCCAGGACTGCAGAATGAGGAGACATCAGCGACATGTTCCTTAAAAATACAAGATTCCCTCCATCCATCATCCGCTTGCTATGCATCATCTTTCCCCTTCCATTTATATTTCCTTTGAAGAATCAGTCAAAATATTGAGTTCAACTAAAAAAAAAGTAACTTTACTTACTTATATTCACTAATTTACAAACATCATGGTTGAAACATGGGTGTTACAAAGTCAGCTTCCATTGGAAAAGACACTATAATATGTGTATAGAATATGTGTACATAATGATTTCATAAAGTAGTTTTTCAGGAGAATTCCCATGTTGCTGCTGTGACATATGGCGGGGTATTACTGCCTCTTCTCATGTCAGCAGAAAGTGTTTAAATCTAAAAGTAATAGGCAAATAAAGCTTTAGTTCCTATTAAAGTTCACTTTGCAATGTTTTAAAAAGTCACATTTCTGAAACACAAAACATAAAGCCTTTGAATCTGGAAACTGAGTGGTTGATCAATTTGACAATGGTAAAGGGACACTGTGCCCCACTTCAAAATGCCCAGTCTGCTATGACTAGTCAGCTCCAGTTGCCTGATCAGGTTCTGCCCACCGTCCTACATCATCCCATCTGAAATTTGAAATTCAAAAGAGGTGTTTCATTGGAAAAGAAAAGAAAAGAACAAAATAGGGAGACACATTTTTATCCAAAATATTTGGACAAGCACGTTTTTCCTTTGGGGTGTGGGTTGCGTTCCACTTGGGTACTTTTGCATTCTGGTTTGCTGTGGAAAACATTTAAAAAGAAAATTTCCCTAATTTTCAGGTTCTCCACTGTGAGGCTAAGAACTTTTAAATAATAGTTAAGAAAACCTAAAAAACCCCCGCTATTTTGACTTGTTGTTTGGAAACTGACGTATAAGTGTGATATAGTGTAACACAGATCATATTCAAGTATTTCAACACCAAATTTGATTTCAAGGAGACTATAAAATGAGGCAAGGAGACATCCTCTGCCGATGGAGGTCTTCTTGTATCGCCTCATTTGCAGCATGTGAGTGTTTTTCCGGCGGCTTCAGGCTACACTCAGTTCAGTTAATGAGCAACAGCCCTCCATCATGCAACCTGTGACCCTGCACATATCTGCAGGCTGGAGAAATGTGAATCAGAAAAAAGACACAAGGACCAGTTTCCTGCTTCCACCACTGGAACCTGAATCCACATGAAACATATTTATGCACTTGTGGATTTAAAAAAACAGAATAAAGCGTGAATAAAAACAATTTTATGCCAAATTTTTTCATATTTTACAATTCGTATAATAGTATCTGGGAACTCTGGTTCTTTCTAATGCAATTTAAACCACTGCACCGGAGGAAACTGCAACTGAGAGGAGGAGTTCCTAATCAGTCACAGTCACTTTGCAGGAAGGGGCTTTGGAGGTAGAGCTAAAGCACAGCAGAGAGGGAGGGGGAGGAGCTGAAGATCAATTCAATTCAATTCAATTCAATTCAATTCAATTCAATTCAATTCAATTCAATTCAATTCAATTCAATTCAATTTTTTTCAATTCATCTTTATTTGTATAGCGCCAATTCACGACAATGTCATCTCAGGGCGCTTCACAGACAACATCAGCGGTTGACTGATGGACAGATTTTTGATCTTTATTAAATAAAATTACAAATATATGAATTTGAGATATTAGTTTAAATTTCTTTCATGCCATATTATGAAAGTTTCAGATGAAAAAAAATCTGATTTTGTCTCTTTTTGAGTTCTTCCATGTCATCTTATGAATATGGAATTTTTCAGCAATGACAACAACTCAGTAATTCATCATATCTAATTAATACAAGAACATTGTTCTTCTGATGGATTGTTTTCTTGTAATATCATGATGAACATGCACTTAAATTTTTTTGTACTTGGATAACTTTCTTCTTCCATTCCTCAAAACTTGGAATATTAAGTCCGACTTCAACTGGATATATCTGATGCAGAATTTTAAATAAAACTTATTTGATTTTATTATGATTATCAAAAAAATTGTCTTCAAAACAGCCAAACTGGAAGTCAGTTGCTTTTACCACTGAGCTTGTTTTTATTTGAGGATTTATTCTTGATAATGCCATCATCTTCAATGAATATTCCACTGCATGCATTCATTGCTAGAATCTGAATTCTTAAACATTTGAGGGACTGGTCCTATGAAGTTTCACACTTTTCTTACTGTCAACACATCCAGTAAATCAAAAACAAACCTGACGTTTTCCCCAAACTAACATTGATGCTCTAAAAATATGTACACACTGCTCCGAATTGCCCCCATTAAATGAACTGCTTCCTCCTTGTTTTTCCGTGTGAAAAATACTCAAGTGAGAAGTTATTTTTTGAAAATGACTGAATCTGTTTTGACAGCTGTTTTGTATTTTTAGTCGGGATAATTGGACTCGGAGCTGACAGCCACAGGTGGGTGGTTTAGATCTGTTTACCACTGGTCAACATATAAAAAGAAATTATTCCACTGTGGTTCACATTTCCAGTATTATTGCTCCCCCTGGTGGTCAAACATGCGTCCATGCACTCAAACTTATACCGCAGTCCGTCGAAACCTGCCCACCAGAGGGTCTGATCAGGCCTGCAGGGTGAATTTGGTGAATGTGAAAATGACAGAAAAAAATGAACAACTGCAACATTTGGTATATTTTATACCTTTCTCACTCAATAGATCTCACTTCAGCTTGTATGATGAGGTGAATCAGTTCAGAAGGTTAAGATTACTACTCAGATGTGGAAATGTACAGGTACGTACATTTAAAACAACTTTTAGATCTTGATAATTTACTCTAATCATGACGTGAAATACTGAATTTTTTGGTTTCAGATACCCTTGATTAAATATTTTGTGATTTTGTAGATCCAATGTATTTTGTAAGTTGTAATGTATGTAGAAATGGTTAACTGAGGCAAAATATTGTATAAACTGGACTTAATTTCTGCACTTAAAGTACTTTCAACCTGTTCTTTATGTTTTGTCAAAGAACGGTTGTTTAAATGTAAATATATTGATTAAGTATTTTCATTTCTTTGAATTAAAAAAAGGGGAAACATTTTGAGTTTTTGTTTATTTATAGATTACGATTATTTTACTGTTCCGGCCACTGTATGTGGCCCTTGAACTAAAATGAGTTTGATGCCCCTGCCTTGAATCAAGCCATCATCGCCCTGTCCTTCACCCTGGTAACATCCCATCTGCTTTGAACTCAGTGGGACCATCATTCATTTTTCAGCGGGACCACAACACCTACAGACTCAGCAGAGGGACAGAGCTGCATCACATGACCTGGCCTCTACAACCAACCAGCAGCTAAGATGATGTGGGATGAGTTTGAGCATGGAGAGAAGAAACAGCAGCAACACATGGAAGATGTATTTGATTTCCATTTCCATCATAATTCAGGTCATTTTGATGTCTTTAGTTTTGTTCTGCACAATCAGGGATGTCCAGTTCTGGTCCTCGGGCTCCTCTGTCCTGCAGGTTTTAGATGTTTCCCCGTTCCAGCACAACTGATTCAAATGAATCAGGAATTGAACATCCCTGCCTTTAATGAAATGTGTCCAAACTTGTTTCTTCCGCATTCATGCACAACAGTCACACCCTGCTTGCTGCCGTCCAGCACACACAATCAGAAACACACTCACTCTGCCTTCATTAAAACAATTCAATTGGTTTCTGCTGACTCCACATGAAAAAGGCACCTAAAATGAAAATGAATGAATGAATGTTTTCATTTCTATTTTGTTGGTTAATGCAGGTGTGGAAGTTAAGGGGGAGTATCTTCTGTAAGAATGTGGCTCAGCAGGTTTGGATCCTCTGACCTGACTGGTTAGACACATCACAGAGGAGCAAAGATCTACTCAGGAAATCACAATAAACCAGAAGCTGTCTTCTCTCACACTGTGGAGGTTTTTCTACTACATTCAGCTTTTATCCGCCTTTGCTCTTCTTTCTGAGGCTGTCGGATTCCCTGGCAAGCCTGTTTGGACTGTGAGTAAAGAAACCTGGACAAAGATGGCTGTCAACCTGAGTAAGAACGGTGCTGCACTGATGGCTGCCTATAAAGAGGTGGTGGATGGCAAGTCAGATACAAACTGGTGAGCTGTTTTTTCATGTAGAGGGAAAGAAAAACTGACACATTTCACCTTCTTGCTCGCTAAATTTAGGCCTCTGTCGCATCTGTTTGTGTTTTCAGGGCTCTGTTTACGTATGAAGGCAACAGTAATGATCTTAAACTGGCAGAAAAAGGAGGTAAGACTGAAGACATATTTTGAGAAGATGAACATTTCACTTCTATGAGTTAATGATTATTATCATAGTGTTCAGACCTACACATAAAATCATTTCAGGTCCTCCTTGTGTTGCACTGGTAAACATCCAGCTGACTTTAATGTGCTCAAATGTGAGATATAATAAGACGGAGGACTTTGGAGGTCTCCCCATCCTCTTCCTATAGAAAATCTTTGGGATGTGGTAAAAGGGTGCATATAAGGCTGATAAATGTGTAATCATCACAGAGGAGAATCTCAGAGGAGAGTTTCCATCATCTTCATCAGGAGCTGAAAGCAAAGAGACCCAGTGTCAGTTTTTCCTCTTAATTTTATTAGAAATCAGAGTTTTTTTCCCACCGTGTATCTCAACTTTTATTTATCCAAAGTCCAATTCACTTCCCGGTCATCCACTGAGCTTCAGAAAATCTAAAGATGCAATACAACTTGCTTGTATGTTTTATTTATTTTAGTAGAACATTCAACAAACCCTGTTGGAAGTTTTCCAAAAACACAACTAAAGCTTCAATCTCTAATTTGCAATTCAGTTTGAATCTTTATCAAAGACACAAAATCCAAAGACATTTTCTTTGAACAATTTAAAAATGTGAACAAATATTGTGTTTTATGCAACAACACACAGTAAAAGCAGGATAGTCATGTTTCACATTCCATTCCATTGGCTTCCTTTAAATGAGACTTTTAATAGTGAGGATATTGATTGGTGCAGTTTTTTTAGAGGAAAATGTGTTCAATCCTAGATCACGGCTGCTCAACAGTCCGCTGTTGTTGTCCGAGCTTCCTCCTTTCAATATGAGACAGATGTGAACTGCAGGCAACCAATTTAAACTCACACACACACACACAGGGTATGAAGTCTGATGGAAATGGTGCAGAATAAGATCTGACATGTTGAGATAACCACTAACTCTCCTGGGGAAAACTCCTTAATCAATAGTGCCTTCACACATATGAAGTCGCCCATGCCATGGACGCTGCTAAACATCACAGATGCAAGCTTTTACAGCCAAATCTGATAAAAACCTGGATGCTCTTTCTCATCTTTGACACATAGAACCAGACATTTTTTTATAATAAAAAGCAGAAACATGGCCTCGTCTGACCACAGAACCCGTGTCCATGAGATGAGCTGGTGTCCACAGAACTGGGCAGTGTTTTCTGCACAAAGTTGATAGATGGCTTTCTTCTTGTGTCATACAGTTTAAGGTCACATCTGTGGATGCATGAACTGTGAAAATGGTTTTCCAAACTACTCTTTAGCCTTATTAAACCATGTTAGCATAACAGCTTCTGCTGCTGGGCTGCCTGAGGGCTTGAAGGTCACGACCATCCAACAGTGGTTTCTGTCTTTGGTCTTCACACACTGAGACTTCCTGTATCTGTTCACAAAATTCTCCTCTGTAGTTATTTACCCTCTTGCTGTGAGATATAGATTTTTTTCTATTTTTTGCTACATTTTAGAAAACATCCCAGCTCCTTATCTGGAAATGTTTTTAAGTCTGTGGTTCATTTCAGGAGTGGAGGATTTTTTGTCTGCTTCGGTGGGAACTTTCAGGAGCTTCCAGGAAGTTCAGTCAAAGGCAATGCTTTTTGTGGCGCTGCTTCCTGCTTTATATTTGTCCGTGCACAGAAACACGTAACGGGATATAATTCTGCTGGTAGAAAAATGCCACGAGTAAACAATAGAGGGTCTGATGTTTAGGTGCAATGAAGAGACTAAAGGGGAAATATTTTAAACATAAATAGGGTTCAGCTGAAAATAGATTATTTGACACATTCCTCCAATATGTCTGTGCTTGTGTGTGTGTGTGTGTGTGTGTGTAGATGGTGGTTTAGAGGAGATGGTGGAGGAACTGAGCAGCGGGAAGATGATGTATGCCTTCTGTCATGTCCAGGACCCCAACTCTGGCCTGCCTAAATATGTCCTCATAAACTGGGTGAGATGTCTTCCCCTTTTATAAATGAATTAATGTTTTTTTTAAAGATAATTTTTATATTACTGAGAAGAGTTCGGATTTATATTTCATGTTAAAGCCCAGAATTATTTGAAATGTAGTTTTTTTAGGCTTTTATGTGCTGTTGAGATGTGTTTTGGGGTGTGTTTTTATCATGGATCTATGTTTGAATGTTTGAATGAATGAATGTATGGTGGAATGAAAGATAGCCAGCACTCATGCTGGTGTTAGTTGGGATTCTTCTTCAGACTTGTTGTAGGTCAAGTTTATCATGTTTGCTTGGATTTTTCTTGAGATTTATCCAGAAATGAACAGAATTCTATTTGTAAATTTCATTGGACAAATCATAACAAAGTCAAAAAGTCTCAGCAGCTGTGAGAGTTTCAGCAGCAGAAATATCTCAATAACAGAGTGAATAAACTTGAAGCCTATTGTCCAGTAGTCAGATGACTATTTTTTGATTTTCTTTAAGAAGATGTGAAAATGTCAGAAATATGAACATAACAACAATAAATTGTTTCCTCTGCACAAAAAGTGCAAAATAATAAGATATATTCCAGGACTATCTGTTGAAGAGGAAATCCAAACACAGCAGCTCGCTAACATCATCTGTACTATGAAACACGGTGATGGCAGCATCATGATGTGAGGCTTCTTGTACGTAACAGGGACAGGAACACTGGAAAGAACCGAGACTGTAACTTATAAGGTTGAGTGATTATCCCTCAGTTTGAAGGTACCTGGCTCAATCCCCAACTTTAAGTTCATACTGTATGTTAAATTGAACCTTACATCACTCCTCACTAAACTATTTAAAACCTGTAGAAGTCGAGACTGGAAGCTGTAACTGCTACCAGAGAGGCTTAATCAAGGGTCGATTAGAAACTTCTGCTTTTAATTTTTAAAAGATGGACAAAAATATTTTCATTTTGAACTATTGTAGGTAAACTGATGAAGAAAACCATTCTAAGTGTGCGTAGAGATAAAGAGATCTGAGTACATATAAGCGGCGAATTGTGTATGCTTTCCTTGAAAGTGTGTCCATATGTATGTTGTGTGTTTGTGCACGCAGAGTGGTGAAGGTGTGAAGGACTCTCGGAAAGGACAATGTGCCAACCACGTGAGCGCAGTGGCAGCTTTCTTGAAGGTAAGTTGGGTAAATAAGGCTACACAATTTATTGATTTTATATGGATCAAATGACAGTATGGCAACAGATGTGTAACTAAACAAACAGGTAAGTCATTTCTTGATCATTTTTTTCTCCTTAAATTAAATTTTACACCTTTTTTGATAAACTCTGACATGTGTGTGATCCCAGGGAGCTCATGTGACAATAAACGCTCGCACAGAGGATGACGTGGAGCCGGAGACCATCTTGGAGAAAGTGGCCAAAGCATCTGGAGCCAACTATAACTTCCACAAACAAACACAAAAATTTATAGATGCACCCAGAGGACCTGTGGTGAGAAAACCACAGATCAGTGTTTATATTTAATACCAATGAACAGAAATTTGTACTTTATATAGAAAATGTATTGTTTTTAATTTCATTCTGCTACTTTAAGATTTCAAGTGCTTCTTGTTCCTCAACTTATTTAGTTCTGCAGCTTTACAGTCAAATGCAACAACCTCATGAAAGGCACATTAAAGATGATGAAAATGGCCTTTTTAAGTTCGAATTTAATTACAATATTAACATCAGAGGGAGATAAAAAGGATTCAAGACTTCATATTCTCCAAATAAGGTTGGATCTAAGACAACGTGAGAATGCAACCACTTTTAAGTTGGGCCATGGTCCACCTCTGATGAGACAAATCCATCCATAACATTCATTCTTAAAATAGCACATGCATGTTATTCAACTATTGAATATGATCCTGAACTATGCTACAGTTTAATGGATTATTGTCTTGCCAGTAGCCCACCTTTTAACCTGGTTTGGTGAAATTGGGCCTTTTTTAAATAAAACATGACAATGATCAGCCAAATATCCTCTTCCTTAAGAAGAGAGAAAGTGAGATGATGAATAAATATGGAGTGAAATTTCTGATAAATATGTCCCCAAGAGAAAATAATGTGATAGAATATGTGTTAGAGCATAAACTACAGCTTCTCCTCTGCTCATACATCAGGGTTCTGTGTATCGGAAAGTCAACGCAGTGGAGGAAATTCAACAAACCAAGAAAGACGACTTCTGGGTCCAGACTCAGGTTTCCAAACACCTCACATTCATAACACCATCAGCCGTACAAACCAAAGCACCTGCATGAGCTGTTTGGTGTTAACATGACACATCTCTCTTCTTCAGAGGGATGAAGAAGTGCGCCGACGGGAGGAGAGCAAGCGAACTGAGCAGGAGAGGCAAAAACTGGAGAGGGACAGGAGGGAGGTGGATGAGAAACAGGCAAAGGAGAGGGAAATGAGAGAGAAGGAGAGAGCCATGCAGATTGATCAGGAGAGGTGAGTCAAACTGACACAAACATGCAGGCAAAGAATCAAAAGCACTCATGTGTGCTTTGTGTTTGAAGGATTCTTCAGAAGAAGAGGGAGGAAGAAGAGAGAGAGAGGGAGCAGCAGCGACTGGTGAGAAGAGAACCAGGAAATCAAGCACTTTTTTGAAAAATCTGAAGATAATTTCCATTTTTTCAGCCTGGTTTGTTTCCTAATGTGATGATTGTATCTCTGGTTTATGCTGAGTTCGCCACATCGGACTTCAGCTCAGTTGTTTCTAAGCTACTTTAGTTGATTTCATTTTGACCAGTCACAACTTTAACCTTAGCTAAGTCCATCTCTCTTCTCAAAAAAATGTTGTAATGTCATATGTGGCTATTTTAGGATTTTTTTTTTATTGCAAACAGACTGAGATTTCATTTTACTTTTTTAGAACCAGGAGGAAAATATCACCAAGGGGACAGGAATCAACTCTGCTGCATCTGTGAAGAAAGCTAACGTGAGTATGATCACCTGGATATTTACTTATTGCAATGGGGGAAAACAAGATGCATAAAGGTTATAAATTAAACAGAACTTCTTCTTTGAAAAAAAAATTAAATATTAAATGGGGAATAACTTATACTAGGGACTTAATGTCTGGATATCTTGGACTGTTCCGCAGTTCTTTTGATTTTAACCTGTCTTTTTGCTTTATGGAAATGTAGTTTTATCTTACTGTAAACCCTTGATTTCATTCACAGGAAGCCAAGTCACTGATTTCTCAGAGATCATTTAACCCCAGAGATATATTCAAACAGAAGGAGCAAAGCTTTCAGCCTAGCAACACACCGTCTCCTGCTGCATCCAAACCTGGTAAATAAAGCAACAAACCAGAAACAGACAACATACCATAAAGCAAATGGTTCATGTTCACGTTTCTCCCTCAGGGAAGCTGCAAAGTCCATTTCTGTCTCAGAAGTCCTTTGAGAAAGAAGCTCCGGTGCAGCTTCAGAGCCCACCATCACCTGGTCCGGTTAACTTCTCGACTCCTTCCCCTATCCCCTTTTCTCCGGTCACACCTGTCTCACCTGTGCTGCCTGAGTCACCTGCTGCTGCTGTCTCACCTTGGCTGCCTGAGTCACCTGCTGCTGCTGTCTCACCTGTGCTGCCCGAGTCACCTGCTGCAGCTGTATCACCAACACCACCTGAGACCACAGGTTCCCCTCTTAATTCTGCAGGTCAGACATACTCTGAACCTCTGAGCTGCCATCATTCAGGGAGTTCAGTTATTAGTCATTAGTTATTGAGATCCAATTGCAGTTAATACATGGGTCTTTGTAGAGAGTTGGAAGAAAATATGTAATTTACGGTGGATTGCAGCAGGATCAAACACATAGTGTGAGTATGAGATTCTTTATTAGACCCATCCAGAACCGACATAAGGGTAGGTGATGCTCGTTGGGGTCTTTGTACAGAGCTAGCCACACTTATATCTTTTGGAATTAGCAGGTTATTAGACCCTATTGAGAAGAGATCCATAGACATAAAATGTATATATTTGGAATCAACATTGTTTTTGAGTTTGGGTGTATGTACATGGGTGATGTAAATGAGGAAAATTGGAAAATTAATGACAGAAAACAAATATTTATGTCACTATCTGCAAGCAAAAATGCTATTACAAGGAAATGGTTGAGGGTAGATCCACCTAATATTGAGGAATGGGTGGATATTGCGTTTGATATTTACACTATGGAAATATATAGATATCTTTTGCCCGAAAAATGGAAAAAGGAACGTTTTACCAGGTCTGTTCAAAATGGACTGAGGATGTAAAACCTGTTATATTCACTTTAATCTGAATCAGTTTGATTTATTTGATAAATTCATCTTTCTTCTACTTTTGGAATTTATTCTAACTCAAACATATACACTTAGAATTTCATGCCTCTTCTTCTCCTGTTCATGTACACAGAAGCTGCTTATCCTGAGGAAGAGGAGTGGTCGGATGAGTTTGATGATGATGCAGATGAAGCAACTTCAGGTAAAATCAATAATGTTTTTTATTGTAGATAGAATCATTTGCAGCAACTGAATCATTTGGCTGATCAGTAAGAAAACCTCACAGAGATAAAAATTCTGCCACACATCAAGGATGATTAAAGCAAAAAAAGGAAAAACTAGATGCGCCTAGATCGTCCTCTAAGTCAAAGTTTACTTACAACAACACTTCATACCACAATGACAGTTCAGGTCATGGTGCCAGTGTGCTGTGCTGGTGTAAAACCCAGCAGTGGTGGATAAAGCAACTGAAAATCTCACTTTTCTACTTGTCATGTCAATAATCCACAGCAGAAACTCCAGTTCAGGATCTATACACGGCACCAGATCCGGTAGAGACCAATGAGGATCAGGATCTGTATGAAAATATTTATGAGTCTCCATCAAAGGTGAGTCCGCTTTATCCACCAGTCAGGACCTCAACACACCCGTCTCCACCATCTGAGACCAAAAAGACGGTTTTCTATCTTATTAAATACCATCGATTTCTTGTCTCCAAACATAATTTTACAGTCTCATCTCCTGTAATCCTGATCAGGATTGAAGTGGGCAAATTCTAACATACAAGACTCTTAAGATCATTATAGATGACAGCTAAAATGTTCATTATTAACTCCTTTTCACTTGTAGAACAAGATTAAATAAAATACTTGTAAGAAGAATTGTTTATATGTTTGCATCTAGAACATTCCATCCTCTTTGTTTATCTCTTT
>JBBBVU010000020.1:2112977-2123242 GCA_037177055.1 Atherinosoma microstoma
TTAAATCTTATTAAGTTAAATTAAAGTGTTTGTCCTGCAGCCTGGTCAAAAGCTGCATCTCTGTGTAAGATCAATATTATTTCTAGATTACAGAAGTTTACAATAAGAAATAAAGTTTACAGTCATTGTCAGCAAGACCAACATTAATCTTACTTACAGAATGTTAGAATGTTAAAGCTTGACTGATACAGAATTACAAGACTGTGTCATTAAATCCCTGGTGGTACTTGTGTAGTGCAGTGGGTGTACTTGGAAAATAGTCCAGGACTGTTTTTGGTCCAAGTCCATCCTTGGCTGCTGTCAGCTTGCTGCTTATCAACATATAATTTTAACACATTAAATTGCTTCCATTATGTAATGCATGCTAAGAAGACAAGGCTGACTCAACACCTGCCTGCTGTTTGACAGTACAAGAAGAAGGTAGAGTCTGGCTGTCTGTGTGATGTAAAAGCAATTACTGTGTGCAGACTGAACTATGTCTCACTCATCTGTCCTTGTGTTTGGCTCAAGGCTCAGACACATATTGATGTTTTGCTCCTGAGAGTCAGATATCTAAAAACATTTCATTACGGTACAGATGAGAAGCCGCGGACAACTCGCCATGCAATTTTTCTGTCCTATAATTCAGCCTGGTCAATTGTCTCGGCATCGTGTCACTTGTTTTCCTCTCTCAACTCTTTCCCCTTGTTCCTGCACAGTCTATCTCAGAGATTTGGAAACTCATTATCACAGCAAATTGCTCTGAGTCAGGAACAAGTAACACAGCTTTGCAATCCTGCGTTGTTTTATGTTGCAGTTGAGCCTATGATGTGGTTATTTCATCTAATTTGTGGAGCTGATTGGAGACACAGAATGGCTGCTTTACATTAAACGGATACAACAACTGCCGTTTTCCAGATGGAAAGCAACTTCAAAGAAGAGCATTTAGAGTAAACACACACGGCCCCTGCAGAGACTGAGGGCTGAACAAAGTAATCAAGCATGGACTAAAAATCCACTCAGAGCTGCCTCAATGATGATGAGAGAAACTTGCATTTTAATAGTATGCAATGAGCTCTAAAGCTGTGTAGCTGAAGGTCGATTACTCACTCAACAGGTGCCAACAGAGAGAAGGAAAAGAGACATAAAGAGGCATAAATTCAGAGGAAAAGAACAAATGTGCATTGAAGCTGCAATTAAAACACATGGATTAGACGTGGATACGGTGGAAAACGACAAGAAATGAGAAAAGATATAAAGAAAAGAAACAGAAGAAAGGAGAGAAGGATGTAAAGGACAAAACTACACAAATGTAAGAAAAAACAACAATTGTGGAGAAGAAAGACAAAAGGAAAAGAACAGGGGAAAAGAAGAGGAACATCAGAAGAAAATTAAAGAAGAGAAGAAAAAGAAAAAATAGGGAGAGAACAAAAAAGATAACAAATCCGAACAGATGGAAATTAAAAATTAAACAGAAAGAAAATCATTAGCAGAAAAAAAGAGGAAAGGGAAGTATGTAAAAGAGAAAGAGGGGAGAAGAAAAACTAGCCAAAAAGGAAATTAAAAAAGCAGGAAGGAAAAGAAAGGGTTCAGCAGAGAGATGGATGGAAGGAGAAAAATGAAAAAGGTGACTCAAGAGCAGAGTAAAGTACAATGAAAAGGAAATATAAAAGAGGGGAAGGAGTGGCAGGGAAGAGAATATAAAAAATGACAAGAACCCACCTCGGTACAATTGAGGTGGAAATTAATGAAGGGAGACAATCAGAGAAGGTGGAAAAAGAGTCAAGTGAATGAGGAAGCAGGAAGAGGGAAGAAAACAGGAGATTAAAATAGGCAAAAGAAAAAAAAGAAAACATAAAATATGATCAGATGCACCTGCATACAGGTGTGCCTCATGTTGTGTCAGGATGTGGAGCATCTGTAACCTGCAGACAGCTCATGACGAAAGCTAAAGGGCAGCTCATGTCAGACAGCTGCTCCACCGGCCTTAAACAAGCCTCTTTCCCTCTAATTGGACTTTGGATGTGAAATAAGCAACTGAATCTGAACTGTCTGCTGGGAGAGGCATGGAGGTGGCTGGTGGGCTGAGCCAGTTCAGCAGGGACCTGAGCCGGGACCAAAAAAATGGTCAAGGAGAACAAAGAACATCAGTGACAGAGCTTTAAAGTGCAGGAAGTTAAGGAAAATGGTTCAAATGACCTCTAAAATCTGGTATTTAATTGATACAGAAATTTGAAATTTGCAGAAGAAATAACTGAAGGTCATTTTTAAGTCCTGCTTGCTATGTCCACTGGCAGGTCAGATTCCACCCTTTCTAGGTTTAAGATGATTGAAATGATAAAAGTCAACCCCCACCTGCTCTCTTTTCTGAATTTTAGCATTCTTTTTGAGCACTTTTAACATCTTGTCATCAAGTGACAGGGCTGTGCAGCATCCAATGTCTACATGACACCAATGATTTAACGGTATTTCCTGAAGAGACCCGGTTCAGCTGTATCCGTTCAGTCATCCCTGACCTTCGTTTGACCGTTGGTGTCGTCACAAGCAGCCATCTGTCAGCGGCACAGCGGACGTAGGTCATGTTTGGCTTCTGGTTCAGAAAGTCAAAACCCCATTGATTAAATATTATTTGACTCACAGCACTTCAGGGCTTGTAAAAGACTTTTAAGTCTCTTTACTGCATATCAGTGCATAAGGTGAAAAACTGCAGGAAAAATTATTCAATTTTTGATAAAAGCTCCCTGTGGCCATAGACTGTGAATAAACTGTGTGGATACTGCAGGAACTGCAAGCATTTTTCAGTTCAGTCTACAGCTTTATGACTTTGGTATTTGATTTTCCAATCCTTGAGGAATACTGTCCTGCAGGCTTTAGATGTTTCCTTGTTACATCACAACTGACTCAAATGAATGGGTCCCTGTACAGAAATTGACAGCAAGTCGGATCCATTTATTATAACATGCAGGCTGGATACGTTTCGACCCATGCCACTCTCTTCTTTTAGTAAATCCATGGAGTTAAGTAATTCAATTATAATTACAAGACAGCCCTTTTTCAAGGTAAGATATCTATAAAGGAGTTAAACATGACTCAAATGTACCAACAGCAGGAGTAATAAACAATCAGTCTTATTCATCTTTTATTACGGCCTTAAAGTTGGAATATTCTCCTCAGTTTCATTTGATTAATTTAAAAATGATACTAGATCATGTATTATAACATTACAGTTTTGAGGTTCTGGTGCAAATATATCATGATTGATCCCTGGGAAAGGACTAAAATATCGATATAAAGTTGAACTGTTTTTATCGCAAGGTCCAGAACGTAAAATGATTTGCAGTAATAATTTCTGATAGTGAATCAATTTAGTCCCTGCATGAATCCTAATGTGCTGCTGAGAGCAGCTCAAACTGTGTGTTAGTTGAGGTTCTGCTCACCTCTTCTCTCTGTTATTAATTGGCTTATATGAATACTGACTGATGACAACAGATTGGCTCAAACTGATTGTCTGTGAAGTGCCTGGAGATGACATTGTCGTGAATTGGCGCCATACAAATAAAGCTGAATTGAATTGAATTAAAGAAATGAAGAAGAGGCTGCCCCTCACTTCCTTTTCTCTCCCTCTGTTATTTCTTTCTCTTTTTAGGTATCCAGACTTCACTTTCTTAGGGAACTATGTGACTTTCCGCTCGGGCTGTCTGCCTGCACTCCGTGCGTAATCCGGTTGTACCCGACCGTGCAGGTGTGGACTGTAATGGAAAATTCTGTGATTTGGGTAACCCTGTTTTTAACTGTTATGAAAACTCATCAGATTGTTTAAGATATGATAAGTTGTCAATAATTAACTGAACTGCACATCTTGAAGAGCGACTCGTCTTATGACCTTTGGAAGGGGGCTTCTCTACCTGCCCTGCAAAATACCAAGTGCACTGTTTTGTTATCTGATAACCCTCCGATGACCCTCTGCAAAGTTCCACGAGGAGATGGAAAATGGACCTTTTCATATAATGTTGGAAGTGGACTTTGTCTGAAAAGATGCTCTCACAGGTGTATTGTGGGCTTAAAAGAGGAGACAGAGAAGACCAGCCTTCAGAGGCATTTTACAATTCCCATTGTATGTGTTTCTCCGGATTGCAATTTGTAATAAAGCTTTTAATGAAGATCTCTCTCTCGGACTGTTTTAAAATTTCCGCTACAGGACTAAACCATTTTGCATAGTTCTAGAGGGGTGATAGGGCCATCAAAGAACATCCATCATTATTGTTCATGCAAATTTCAGTATCCCAACCCCTTCTCACAGCCAGATCGGCTTTCATTATGACATTAATTAATTCAAAAAATTTAAAATGGAACACAAAAGAGTTTTAATTCCACAATTTCAAGGCCCCCTCCCAAATGCCACTGCCTCAGACCTTCATCTTCTCGTCATAATTCTATGAACACCCACTTACCCTGCACACCTGTTTGTTCTCTTATATCCATCCTCCTTTCCCTTTTCCTCTTCTCTTCTTCTTATATTTGGTCTGGAAGCCTGGGAGCTGATCCCAAACAACTAATCAATTCATGTATGTTGCAACCTAAAACCAGGTTGAAGTTAAAATATTCTAAATTTGAAAGAAAACAACACTGAAATCATTTGGTTTGGATGCTGACACTCTTTGCCCTTTGGCTCCATATGGATTTTATTTCCCACAGCTCTTTTATGTTGGATAAGCAGACAAGAGCAGATGTCAAGTTGTGCTTCTTCCAAGTCTTATCTATCCCTCAAAAACCTGGAAATTTCACTCATGCTTTTCACACTTTTTAACAACCCTTTTTTATTTATTTCTAACAAAAGAGAAAATTTACAAAATAAAAACAACATGAAATGTTCCATATACCACAAATACAACAATACCTAAAGAACAAAACATAAAATTGTCACTCACGTGTACAGAAAGGAAGAAGCAAAAGCTTTGAAAGTCTTTCCCCTTATTGTTCTAATTCAGGGATCAAAACATAGCCTACTTCTTGGGTCAGTGTCCTACTGGTTTTAGATGTTTCCCTGCGGCGACACACTTGATTCAAATGAATTTGTTCTCCATCAACTTGGTAAATTCTGCACAAGCCCCTTAATGACCCATTGATTTGAGTCAGGTGTGTTGCAGGAGGGAAACATCCAAAACCTGCAGGACACTGGTTCAGGAGGATTGGAGTCGGTCCCTGCTCTAATTAATCAATAATCTTGATTTACCTTTTACCAAGTAGTCATTTGCTCACTCACTCCCTCCATTGCTCACTCATCCACATTCTCCCTCACTCTCTTTCTCATAAGTGCAGTGTTTAAATTGTAGAACAATGGTACCATATGTGCAGATCCCAAGAAGACAAATCTTACACTAAAAGTTTTAAATGAAATGGACAGGGACGGTACAGATGTGTCCCTACCAATATCCAGCAACTCCTGAGTTGTCCCTATTATTTTGAATTGCACAAACAGCTCAGAGATAACTGTTCTCTATCCCAACATTGCTGCTTTAACTGTAAGTCCTGCCTTTTAAACCCATATGAACTGTTCTGATTGGTTCTGCTATTTCTTTCTTGCTATTAGCTGTACACACTGTCATCACCCTATTGACAGAGCTTGTTTCTGGCTAGCGCTAGCTAGATTCAGAGAGTGGTGTTAACTGGTTGTGTCTTCAGTCAGAACTTCAGGAGCAAAGAAAAGAAAGGAGGGCATCAGGAGTTATTTTAGAGTTAAAAATTCAAGGCACAAGCAAATTATTCTCCAACTAATATTCATTATTAATGGTGATAATAAAAGTTACTAATTAAAAAACAAACCAAAAACAGAATCAAGGGTGCTGGACAGTTCAGAGAGGAGGAGATGCTGATGCAGTGAGATGCAGGTGACCTTTGAGTTGTGACTTGGCCTACATAATTGATTTAAACTGAACCAAAATCATGATGGAAGTGTTTACCTGACCTTTAATATTATACCAAGTGATAAGAGACATGTTTGGTGGTATGATCCCTACATATTAATGGACCATAATAATTTTAACATGTTTCAAATCAAAATGAAAGAAATAATGTAAAAATGCAATTTCATTGAGTGAATGAAATGATCACAGGTATAAGGATGATGATGTACTCTAAAGCAATAGTTTATCTGTGTTTGCAACTCTGTGTTAACATTCATATTTTCTTCAAGATTTCATTAAGTTGATTAGAATAAGTGGATTTATTGTAACTTGTAACTTGTAGCTTGATTAAAGTACATTTCTGTGATGCTGATGATTGCGTAGTGCTAACTGTTTTTCTCTTCTGTACAACATTGATGTTAAACAAATGTGCCTTTTTAAAATGATGCTGCTCCTTTTAAATTGCCCCTTGGGGATAAAAAAATACATGTTGAATTGAATTGAGATGTCAATTCATGAAATTACTAAAAATCTTTATGTAGAATAATAACACATTCAGTTTAGGAAAAAAAAAGCTTTATTGTAATTTTCTGAGTGGAATATCTTGCATTATAAACTTCTGCTTTTTCAGATGTCATCCACTCAATTAGCCTTCATGATGCTGTCAAATAAATGCCATAAATGAAATCATATGTGCAACTATGTCTTCCAGCGGCCTCTGAGGGCCACTTTATCTAGCCTACATACCAATGTCAAAATCAAACCTACACCCTTGGTTTCAGGTGTATCCTATAGTGTTGAGGTTTAGGGGGGACGTCTTTCTCTTGTCACCTCAATATTTCCAAAATCCTGGTACCGGCTCTGTAGTCTGCACGAGCGCGTGTGTCCCCTCTGAGGTGTGCAGACCCTCTCCCGCAGGATTTAACCTTTCTGAGTGATGGACGTTTAACTCCTCTGCTTCCTCCAGAGCGCATGTGTCCCTCTGCGACTCCAATCTGTACGGACCTCCGGCGCAGCGCTGGTGACTGTGCACAGCTGCTTTTCTCACACACACATGCACGCAGTGTGCCTCTTCGTGCAGAGCGGTGAACATTATCAGCAGACATAAGCACGGTCTCCGGACGCAGGCTGGCACACGGCGGACTGACAGCCCAGACCGGTGAGTGCAGCTCTCTGCCTTCTTCCTCCACTTTGCTGATTTCCTTCTCTTTTTTCTTTTTTTCCTGAATTGAGCCACAGATTGTTGGTTTTTTTTCACGGCTGTTTGCAGACATGGCATGCACCAGATGCGCCACCATTTAGACCCAGCAATCTAACGGACGGCAGCTGACAGCGGCTGGTTAAGATGCTCGTAGCTAGTTAGTGGAGGAAGGGGAAGTTCTGACCCAGAATGAGCAGAATTTAAACTTAAAGATCCAAACTGAGGCAAACTTCAGATGCAGCTCTGAGATCAGGGATTTGATTGTTGATTAATTGATAGTGATTGGGGTTATTTAGCAGCAAGCAGCACTCTCTTTGTTGGATATTTTTGTAGAAAACTGGGTTTGAATGGATATTATCTTTTTCTTTAATTTAATCATAAATCATCTGTCATGGCTTGGATTTATGCTTTAGAACACAGAGGTTGGTCAGTGCATACATTAGTCATAAAAGTTATTGCAACTCCTCATAAGCCACTCATCAAATAAAACAGATGAGATTTTTAAGTCTGATTAGATTGTTATTTGATCAATTGATTCATTTTTGAAGATTTTAAGGGTATATCTTTCTGTCTTTTTAAATTCCTCCGGCCGAGGCTCCAGATATTTGTCTCATTTGTGAGGCGTCATCAGTATGGTGTTGCATAAAAACACACGGACATCTGAGATGTGAGTGTGCAGAAGTGGAAGAGAAATTCACTCCAGGCAAAGCATACATGAAATATACAGCAGGGGTTAAAAGTCTTAAGCCAGCTCTAATGTCTCTTTATTAAAATAAGAAATAGGTACAGTGAATCGTTGAAATATGTCCAAATTAGTGGATATAGAAGACAAAAACAAGAGTTTAAACAATTCTTTTTACCTTGTAAGTATTTCTTCTTTGACAAGCTTTCTTGTAATAAATAGTCTTCAGGAATACTTCTCCAGGTTTCTTGAAGGACTTTCCAAAGCTATTCTTTGGCTCTTTCTGCATTTTGTTTTGTTCTCTGTCCAGATGATCCCACACTGCTTCAACAATGTTGAGGTCCGGGCTCTGGGGAGGATTCATCCCTCCATCAGACCTGTTGCTACTTATTTTAAGTCCAGTTCTCGTGTCATTTTCTCCTCATTTTTTATTCTTTAAGAAGGTCTTTCTGACAGCCACCCTTCTGTGAAGACCATTTCTGATGAGGCTTCACCAACAAATGGATCATCTGAAAGTCCAGATGCATTTCTCAGGCCCGTCTTTGTTAGATTTGTTCCTATTTCTCAAGGACATCACTTTCACTGTTCATCTGAAGTTTCAACTAATACCTCTTTGGGAATCACCTCGTTTTTTTGTCAAACTGTGTTATCTTTGGTATTTTTGATAGGCGCAACTAAAAAAAGGGAACAAACAATGTGACCTTGTGACAGATTGATATTAATAAAGAGGCTAAAGATCCAATTTAAAATAGGCTCTTTGCCAATTTGTCTGTTATGTGTCGACACAACACTGGTACATCCCTTGTGTTCAAACAGTTCTTATTTCAAACTTGTCTCATTCTCCTTCCTGGTTGTGTTAGTTTTCTGAAAATGTGAGTCTTTATTGCATCATTTCTGCTGCAGATTACTGACAATGTTGTAAAGCTGTAGGGCAGGTCCCTGTGTGTTGAGACACAGCTGTACAAGCAGTGTGGGATGAATTGGGACTTGGGAGAGAAATAAATTCCTCAGGTACAAAGAGTGAACTGAAAGTTAGTAGAAAAGCAGCCAATATCCAAAGAAAAACTTTGAAAGACCTTCAGAAAGCATAGAGAACTACTGCTAAAAAAGAAAGAAAGAAAACGCTCGAGATTTGTTTTTATCGAATATCATAGTTAAAGTGTTTTTGTGCT
Organism: Atherinosoma microstoma; assembly: GCA_037177055.1. NCBI lineage: Eukaryota > Metazoa > Chordata > Actinopteri > Atheriniformes > Atherinidae > Atherinosoma > Atherinosoma microstoma. The sequence continues at coordinate 2,121,915 of JBBBVU010000020.1, forward strand.
AATAGATATAAATTGCACATTCTTCTCATGACATGCATTCTGCCTTTACAATCATAGATTTCAATGGAAGGTTGTTTTTTTTTCATGTCTCAAGCACATTTTGTGACTTTGGCAGAGTGACTGAAGCAGAAGCCAGAAAAATAGATTTTGCAGCAGGTGGTAACCATTATTTGAAGGCCTATTTCATGGCAATTTATGCTGTTTTTTGTTTGGCTTTAACGTAACCAAATGGCGATTGATAGAAAAAAAGTGAAATTTGAATAAAGAGTGGAAGGCACTGACCTCGAGTTTCTTCCTGCTGAAATGGATCAACAGTCTTGGATATGGTTGTTTTGTCTATGACAGAAGATAGTAAGCATTATGTTTCTTGCTTCTTTGTAATCTTGGAGACAAATTTCACATTGAGCCAAAACAGAAACATTTTTTGTCTCAACTTCACCGGGCCTCACATTAGAAAAGAAATACATGCACAGATCAATCAATAGTCCTACATTACAAGAATGTTTGATCAATTTAATTGTAGCACTGAAATGATAAAGTCTAGGTTTCATTTTAAGTTCATGACACTAAAACTAACAAATAACTTAATTATCTTCTTTTTTATTCAGTGTGCGGCAGGGATCAAATGCTTTGATCTGATAGCTGGAGAAACAAGAATTCAGATTTATTTAGTTTTCAGTAACTGGCTGATATGAGATATCCATTTTAATTTCACGCCTGGTTTCCTTTTTCTTTAATGTTTTACATCTTTGATTTTATGGGCGCAGATATCAGTTTAGTTGATTACAGCCAGATGTTTTTGATCAATGCAGCTGTTAAGTATTATCAGTGTGTTCTGACCCCTTATCAACATATAAATCTGAAACTTTCCTCCAAAGAAAACCATTCAGCTCAAGTTTGGTTGTATTTGTCATTATATATTGACGACGCCGAGCAGGCGTGGCCATACTGGTTGCCCCCCGGCTTGGTGCCTGTGTATTGGGGTTCACCCCGGTAGACCAGAGGGTAGCTTCCCTTCGCCTTCGGGCGGGGGCACGGGTCCTGACTATTTTGGTGGCCTATGCACCGAGCAGGAGTTCAGAGTACCCACTCTTTTTGGGGTCCTTGGAGGAAGTGTTGGAGGGCACTCCTCCCGGGGACTCCTTCGTCCTGCTGGGGGACTTCAATGCCCACGTGGCCGACAACAGTGAGACCTGGAGGGGTGTGATTGGGAGGAACAGCCCCCCTAATCTGAATCCGAGTGATGTTCTATTGTTGGACTTCTGTGCTCGTCATGGATTGTCCATAACGAACACCATGTTCAGGCATAAGAGTGTCCATATGTGCAA
>JBBBVU010000020.1:2129911-2140089 GCA_037177055.1 Atherinosoma microstoma
CATCATCATCATCATCATCATCATCATCATCATCATCATCATCATCATCATCATCATCATCATCATCATCATCACCTAGTTTGGCTCTGTAGAGAATAAAAAGGGTCGTACTGGTTGATCTGGAAACATTGAGCAGTGCAGCTTTGAACTAATAATGAAGTTGTGTGTCAGGCTGGACTTTATTTAGCTTGAAGTTGAATGGGGTTTCCTGCACGTCTTTCATTTGGTAGAAGCTCCTCATATTGGAGTATCTGTTGCAGACTGAGATTACAAGATTACCTAACCATAGGTGTGTTCAGTGTTGGGTGGGAGGGGGGATGTAATTATGTTTGTGTAAATGCAGGAAGGATTATACATAATACCGAGGATAAAGGTGTTTATTAAATCCTTGGCAGCAACTGGAGCCTGATATGTGAACCCGGAAACAACGGCTCAGTCAATGAACCACTGAGATGTGCCGTGTTTGCCCGAATAACCATGTTGTTTTTTCAGATCACTCTCAATTTTCCAACTAAAACCACAATCAGAAAGGCTGAGTCTGTGCTCGTCTCATGCAGTTTATTTTAGTCTGTCTGGCTTAAGATGTCAATTTTGATTTAATTTTTAAAGCAGGCTTCGGATTTCCTGGAGCTGCTAACTGTCAAACAAACAGGGGGAAACAGTACATTTGTTATGGACTATTTTCAGTGGCAGATTAATCCACATGTGATGCTGTAGTGTGTATTTCAAGCAGCTGGATGTATGTGGGACTGAGTCAAAATAACCTCCAGCGTTAGTGTTCATGACGATGAAGGGACGCACCATTCAGCGCTACAGTCTGGCTCACTCGTGTGTTTTCATTGATTTTTGAGGACCCAGTGTAATCAGCCTTTTTTCTTTTTTCAATAAAGCTTTGAGCTTTTTCCGCCACAATCTATTGCTAATTATGCAAAAACCAGCAAACAACAGCTGCCTTTTTAATGATATTTTGTCCTGGCTTCCTCCAGCTTCCTGCCTCAGTAACTAACTTCAGATGTTTCAGGGTCATCCGACAGAAGTTTAATTGACACTGAAGCTGATTTTGTATTCGCGTTGTCAAAATTCAGTGTTTTACACTTATTGATGTCCAGATGCTGCATAGCTGACGACCATCCCAACAATCTGCCTAGCAACTAACTGTCTGTCTCTTTGGACTCTTTGAAGAGGAAATGGAGAACAGATGGTAGGTAATACATGACAGTCTGACAGAGCTCGGTCTTCTTCTGCTTTTAATTGATTCACCTTCGAGCAGCACTCCAGTTTAGATTTACTAAGAAACTCAGAAATATGGATTATGATGGACATATCCTTGACATGTCTTTGATTTGATACCTAAGTTTGCTTTCATGATGCAGTAGGAGACTAAATTAAGACCATTAAGAAGCTGATGGAGGATACATCCCTACTAAAGCCAGTTGCTGAGCAGGCGGTTCTGGTACCTGATAGGGTGGCTACAGGAAATTGAAAAGGTGAGGACTCATTAAACTGAGGTGACTCACTGACTTGATTGATCACCAGCACATCAAGGCAAAACCAAAAGTCAGCTGATGTTTGCATATATCTAGATAAGCTGATAATTTGAGGTCATGTTAGCTATGACATGAAAACATGAATTTATCAAGGTTAAATCAAGTTTCCTGAAAGTGTCCAGAAGTTCTTGGAAATTAACTGCAAACACAGAGTTGGGGAGGGAAAAAAAAATCTTGCCTTGTCTTTTCTCTTAGCTGTAAAGAGATAAAATCCAGATGTAAAGTCTGATGCTCATTATCTTTATGAAGATTATGATTGGATACGAGTCCGGACCATGTGGACATCTAATTACATGCCTGAGCCAGCCGTCATCAGCGTTCCTTTTGAGCATCAGAAGAGCACATGTGATTTCCTGCTGATCATCGCAGGGATAAGTGGTGAACTAAAGCAATGTAATAAACTTCACCTTGGGAATGCCTGTAATTGTCTCCAGCGAGGTTGTCAAAGGGTGATGGATTTCACTGGAAGAGATAATGAAGCAGCATTTCATTTAAATGAGAGTGAAACATGGAATCACCTGCCGTGTTTGGATTTGTTTAAAAAAGATGTTCCACTCAAAGGACTTTGTGGAATGGATGTGAAGCTGTGATGCAGAATATATTTCAGCTTTGCAAAGACTCAACACTGCAGACTGCTCCAGTTTAGCGAGAAGTTGAACCACAGCATGCACACAAGCGTCACTGATTCAGGTGTGTGTAGTGTAGTGCCGTGCAAACAAAGCTTTGAGGATAAATGGTCACTGTGTTTTATCGGGAACTTGGCTGACACTGGGTCAGCAGCACGGTTTAAATCTGCTTTATCTCACTTTAGCTGGAGTAAGTAAGTCTGGGATTCTGTTCAGACTGCTGCAACCATAACCTGGTTTCAGAGAAGCTGCAGAAAATGGGTGGGTGGCGAGATATTGTACTTCGGAAATGTGTGACTCTGTGATCACTATACAATGTAGTTCAGTGCCTGTAGCCACAGCAGAGCCACCCAGCAGTTTGTAAACTGTCATGTTGATTTCTTGAGTTAGACGTTCAGCTGTGCCATCTTGTTCTGTATGAGGTCCAAAAGGGGTCATATTTGGCAGGGCAAGGCAAATTTATTTATATAACCCGTTTCATACATAGAGCAATCCAATGTGCTTCACATGATCAAAAGAAACAGACCATCAACCATTAAAAAAAAATAAAAAATTCTTATCTTAATTAATGGCAAATAGAAGCGTTATAAGAACCAGTAGGTTTGGAGCAGACTTCAGGTTTTTTGCTAGTTTGTTCCAGAAATTAAGAGTATAACTAAATGCAGATTCTACTTATTTAGTTTTAACTCTCAGGATGGAAAGCAAGCCTGAACCAGATGATCTTAGAAGTCTCTGTGGCTCATATGGCCTGATGAGATCAGATATGTTGGACCAGAACCATTCAGTGCTCGGGGTGGACTGGGGAAAAGTTGTTTTTTAGTTGCATCACGATGCAGATGTGGACGATTCTGAATCGACTGTTAAACTGTTAAACAAAATTGATTCTTTAGCTGTTCATTAATCACACAATGTTGAGGAACGCAAAAGGCGGAACTTGGAAAATGTGGAAGTGCGGCTCCCGGACCGTCTGCACATAACAAACAAGGATGGCTGAGCGTGAAATCCGAACAGCACCCTCTGTATTAAAAGCTAGCGTGTGGAAGTACTTCAGCTTCTGAGGGTGGGTGTGGATTAGCAAATAAAGTCTTATGTGGATCCACCTCTTGCTTAGCTTCAAGTGAGCCAAATACAGGAAGTGGACAACATCTCATAGGGCATTGTGGGTAAACAACCAAAACAAACTCATGTGTGGCTCTGGCCGGGAGAAATAGCTCCTAGTCAGACGTGGAAGAACACGGTAAAAGTTCTCATAGAAATATGATCAATCCATAACCTCTAGGATCTGTAGTAGCTCCACGTTTTGCTCTTATGGAAACAGAAGTTGTCCTGCATCAACCAGGAGCTGAAGGAGTTTTCTTCTTTGTTGTTTGTCACAACAAATATGAGAAGATATGTTTCAGCTCAGAAAGTCAAGTAGTCACACAGGGAAAAATGTTGCATCAATAATTGTTTTATAATTGCCTTATTTTGCCAAGAGGAGCCTTAAATCCATAAAGCTCCTCTCAACACAGCAGCCAGGTCATCATTCTGCTGTCAGGATGTTGGACAGGACAGGGTTAAAAAAAGAAAAGAAAAGCATTTTTAAAGTTTAATAAAGTGAAATAAAACCATTCACAGCCAAAAGAATAAAGAATATTGTCCAAGCCATCAGGACATAGGCACAGAATCCCATTTGCATTTCACAGAAATGTCCATCTGCATCGGATGCATCGACGTGCAGTCGTCAGATGAGATGGAAGTGGCAGGATGCAGTTGTTAGAACTCTACAGTGAGGCGAAAAACTACAGAGGCCAGACACAGATTGCGTTTTATATCATAGCATCTAACACAGACAGCTCTGTGTGAGAGAAAAAACAGCATCATGAGTCATTCGCCGGGGCTCTTGTGCACGTGTTTTTAAAATGAATCATTTCAGCTGCTCTCATTCTAGCTTCCCCATTACCACTGTTTTCATTCTACATTGTTCCTCCCGCCCACTAAGTTGCTCTAATTTCAGTCCATCAGAATTTGCAACAATAAGAGTGGATGTGGATACGGACACTCCTGACACAGATCCCTCGATTTGCTGTTATGTTATCTTGCTTCTCCTGCCTTTAGGCTTTATTTAATGTTTAACTGTAAAACATTTTGTATTTCCATGTTTTTATTCATTTTTGTCATTTCTTCAGTGTTGTGTAAGTTCATGCTTCTCATGATCTCTTTCAAAGTTCAGCCTTGCAATGTCAGTTATACTCGACCTTAAATTATATCACACAAAATGGATAATATCCATTTTAATAATATCCATATCCTTTTAATAACATCATTATGCATATAATGCATGTGGAACAGATTTGTGGACAAAGGACAACAATAACCATGTTCAGTGTAACAGATATTTATTTTCAATTTACCTCTTTCCTCATTACAAGAAAAATGTAGAAATATTACAAGACATCTTGTACACTGGACAGATGCTTCAACTTCACGTCTTTTCTGATTAGAAGCTGACGCACTGACTTGTTCTTTAAGCGCAGGCGGACATAAGTAGCACAGAAATGTTATATTTCATTTTCAAACTTACTTAATATTCCTGTAAATAAATTTAAGCAGACAAAGGGTCTGATGTGCAACGCTGCGTCTGCAGCAGCGCCTCTCTTCTCACCTGCGCTTGCTGTTTTAGAGCAGCACTGCACCGGCGTTGCCATGTAGCGTTCCTGGTTTGTTAGGCTTCTGTGCGCACTGCATTGTGGGTAACGTAGTGTGAAGTAGGTGTAGCGATTGGGAAATGTAAGCAGTGATTGTTACTGGATCTCACATAATCTGAACGAGTTCCCGATCAATTTCTTTATGTGCAAATATGTTTCGTTCAGTTCAACGTTCACAGAAAAACAAACATGTTCAATGAATCGTGCAAAACATTGTATTTCTATTCTGGAAAAGACACAACCAGAGGACATGAATGGCTGTAAATGGCTTTAAAAATTCGCTGTCAGTCTAAAAAAAAGTCACACACGCACATATGTTTTGTTGGAGCGTCTTTAGCTTTGATTACTGCAGCATTTGCTGTGACATTGTTACAACAAGCTTCTGCAATGTCGCAACATTTATTTTTGCCCAGAGTTGCATTCATTTTGCTCCAAGATATTGTAGTGATGACGAGTCAGACCGCTGCACAAAGCCTTCTCCAGCACATCGCAAAGATTCTCAATGGGGTTCAGGTCTGGACTCTGGTGGTCATGAGTGAAAATGATGTCTTACGGTCCCTGAACCACTCTTTTACAATTTGAGCCCAATGAATCTTGGCATTGTCATCTTGGAATATGCCTCTGCCATCAGGGAAGGAAAAATCATTTGCTGGTGTCCACACTAAACCCAGAACTTTCATTACTGATCCACGAGCTTTATGCTCAACAGTGAAGTCCATTTGGCTCTTGTGCCATTTCTCCTTTAGCTCTGAGAGTTTGTCATCTACTTACAGAGATCCCTGCAGCTGCCATGGTGTTCTCTGCTGTCAGTGTCAGTGAATGAGCCTCTGATACCTCCTTTGTACTCAGTAATCTGGCTCATACTGTTTCTGATATTTTCTTATGGTGGCTGCCAGTAAGAATGGACTTAGGGAAGCACCAAACACCACTCAAGTCCTTTTTTAACACCTTTTCAGCCAGAGGGCCTGTGAACCACCGAAATCTCACAGCATCTCTGTCTTTTTCTTTCGAGTGAAACTCTTGATTTCTGCCATAAATGCAGTTTTGTTTAGTCTGAATCTCTAAACACTCAGCAGATCTGGGTTCAGATTGGGTCCGGTCAGAAGACAGTCATTAAGTGAGTACATCAAATACAACAAGCGGTTTAGTTGTTGCTTTATCCTCTCTCTGTACAGCACGATGAGGCGAGTGAGATATGTGGCTGTCTGGTGATGCCGTTTTGTCTCTTAGGACATCTTAAGCCATTCTTACTTTTAAGTAGTCCTGCACCATATCATTATATCTGCTGTAGAGTGTTACGTCTCTTTTGAGTTCTCTTTTCAAAGCTTGTCCTTGCTACGTTGTAATTGTCCTGAAGAGGAGGATGGTTTTGTCGCTACATGATAACGGCCATCTTTGTAGATGAAAGTTTCTTCAAACCGCTGTGGAGCTTACTCAGAAATGAAATTCCTCGGTGTGATCTTGGACCACAAAATCTGTTTGAAACCACACATTGAATATGTTCAGGGGAAATTGGCATGGAGCATTGCCGTCCTGGGGAAACTGAGGCACATACTAAATCAGAAAGCACTATATACTTTATATTGTATGTTCATTTTACCACACATGAGTTACCATGTTAGGGGAAACACCTACAAAAGTAGGATGCCGCAAATACAGTTGTTTTAGTATTGACTGTGGCCTTTGGACTGAAGCTGAACCTTTACCTGGTATTTCAACTCTTAACCATGACACCCTTCATTTTTCGAGTTAGCAGTGGTTGCCAAGTCACTGTCCATCAGGCTTCCAGTCCTCCTCCTCCCTTTTATGCCATAGCTAACAAGAGAATATTCATTCTGCTGATTCCCCAATCCTGCACACAGTTGACTTTCTGTACTTCCCAGATACTCCAAGTGTGTTGAGCATTATTTTAGGGGGCCCCCCCAGCAATCCCCGCCCTCCGCACAATGGTACCGATACCTGAGATATTCTGGAGGAGCTTCCACAGTCTTGGGTATTTCTTTTACAACTTGTAGGACAAGCTGCTCAGTTCGGGGACTGGTGCTGTTCTGGCCTTCTTCACCACCTCTTCCACTTCCTTCCAAGATGGTTCTCTGGTTTTCATCTCCTTCAAAAGAAATGCTACACTGCTGATCTGAGGCTCTCCGGGTGTCACAGCGGGTTGCCTTCAGGAATTCTTCAACTTTCTCTTTGGAGCTCGTCAGTATGTCGGATCTAGCTACCCCCCGCCAAGCAAGGCCTTGGTGAACCTGTAGGGGTCCTTGGTGAAGTGGGCTCTTGTACAATATGTAAATGCATAAATACTATGCAGAAACTGGATATTGGATTGATAAATAATGCAGGACATAGAGATCATGCAAATTAACTTTTCTTAAAAAATACAAGCTCTAAAATTTCCAGATTCGATTCAGTTTAAAACAACATGAATAATATTCAGAGCAAGAGATAATTTACTTCCAAACTAAATAACAAATTTGTTTTCAGAAAGATAAAGGGGTATGATTTAAGAGGGAAATTTGATTTAAAATGCAGCATGTCTGGACAACTTCGAAAAGTATGCGTGTGTTTATTTTTGTGTAAATCTTTTATTGTGAAATTGTGGGGGGAAAGGGAAATGAGTGTTTTATAGAAATGGAGTAGGAACATACAAGTTTATATTTCTGCTTACTTCTTTGATATTATAAATGTTGTAAATGTCCAAACAAGTGTGAAATAAAACTCTTTTTTTTATTCATTTCACCTCAAACAAAGAGACGTCCTTATTCCCAACTGACTGGAGGAGAGATCCTGATTCCAACCTCTTGAAATCTGTGTTATAGTCACTGAGCTACCTAATCATCCTGAGGATGAGGTTAATCACCCCCAGCTGTGAGCTTTGACATGATACAAGGTATAAATGGTGGCTATAAGGCTGCATTACAGGGTGTCTGAGCTGCTCGGCCTGTTGCAAACAAACATATTATGACTGGATAATATCCTTGCCAGAGAGTCGTATGGGAGAAAAAAATGTTACACCTTGTCTTGTTTTTCCAAATCTCCTCCCTGACATGATGGAGTTGTGCATACCCAGTATCCAAAGTTTTTAAGAGCTGTCTTGCAGGAACACCATGCATAGAGACAAATAACCTTGACTAGAAACAAAGTAATCCCTCTCAGTAATTCCTTTTGACTCACTACAAGATTTCTCTGCAGAGAAGCAGTCCTCTGCCTATTTTTCTTTCGTTTCCTCTAACTTTGCTGTGCAGATCGTAAATAAGTTGCAGCCTTTGTGTAGAGGGTGTTCAGGCACCGGCCACGCAGGTGTGATCACAAAAAAACAAAAAAGAGGGAAAAAAAAAAGTTGAAACAAAAAGTTAAAACAGACAGATAAATATGCTGTATTAGCAGAATGGGAATCATCTGCTGATGCAGCAGCTTGCTAAAGGTGTTCGGAGATGTGAGCATAACCACTGTGAAACAATATGTGGTTTATATTTTATTTCTCAAATTTACTGCTTTATTCTGTGACTGAGTTTTTGTCTCATCTCCTGCCGTTATGTTCCCTTTAACGGCCGCTGGGAACTCTGGGTTTCTAGTCTTCAGCTTGGATAGATCACAGAAAACGCCTCAAGAAATCCAATTTCTTAGTTGTTAACTTGGGTAAAGCTTCTTCTAAAGGCAGCTTACAAAGTAAACACAAAAACGTTTTTTGTGTGTATCCATTGTAAGGTCAAAAATGACAAAATTCCGCTGATGAAGTAAAAAAACCAAAACAGAATTACTGCTTCAGTGCAGAAGTGGAGAAGGTTTCAGTTTGAAGTGATAACCTTCAATACTCTGCTTGACATGCATTTAATGTGGGTGGGTTTTTCTTTTTTCACCCCACTTTGGTCGTTCCAACACCCTCAGGTCACATCAGTGGTTTTAACCATATCTGCTTCCTTTTAACGGCTGGTTTCATCTCTTGAAATGTAATATTCTCTTTCTTTGAAAGAGATCTGTGGCTGCTCAGCTATATGATGTGTGTATATTTTATTGAGTATCTCACCAGGAACTGTTTTGATAATTTATTGTTTCACTCATTTATCTGCCAGACATTTACTGGCTCCAGCTGCATGTGATGGTTTGCCGCTGCTAGTTGTTGTAAATTCCTCATCTTTTTTTTTCTCTTTTGAAGCGCTGGTGAGACAAAATAATGACAGCACTTTGCACTCTACGGGGAAACTAACAGAGAGGTAATTTATTTTCAGACATTTGTTTATTTCATTTTCAGGATGGAAACTGGAAAACAAACCACACAACAAGAAGCATCAACACCAGCTTTGCATCCATCCTGCATGTGAATACAGAAAGTTGAAAATTAAAGGAAAATACAGCCAGTCTTTGTCCTTCATCCGAGTGTGTTCTGCTTTAGAGTTTATTTGGATTTCCAGGTGTGTCTTTACAACCTCCTGATAGCATTTATGAGATGGTGATGCATCTCTTTCCATCTTACAGGAATCAATACTAGCAAACAGCACACAGATGGAAACGACGCAGCTCAGTTAAAGGTGATTTTAAAGCTTTCTGGGGGCAACATAAATATGGCTGTCAGTGTGTTTTGATCGATTACTGTGCCTCATACAACTGAAGGCATATTAAAGCCCCCTGACTCTGTGCCTGTTATTTTCTTGAGTAATTGTTTAGTCCATAAAACATCAAGAAACAGACCAAAGGGATCAAATGTTGATTCATCCAAAATCCAAAGATAGAGTTGTTGATACTGCTACCTGTTTCAGGCTTCATTTTCCTTTTTCCTTTCTTGTCTTTCACTGATGTCCAACTGTAGATCATCACATAAGCTTTAAATGAAGATGATCATACCATGTTATGATGTTAACATATTCCCTGACTCATAATACAGAGGGCTCTAGAGTGCAAACTTTTTGGTCGGCCCAAGATTTGTCAAGTGCAACAATTTTTTTTATTATATTCTATGTTAAAGCCAATTAAAAGCAGAGAAGGGACGGATCTTCTCCTCTGACTGGCTCTGATCTGCAGCTGTACACCGTGTTGTGTGCAGGGTTGCCAGATCTAACTTCTCCAGCCGAAACATAACATAAAACCTGCCCATCTCAATAAAAACATACCCAAATCTCAAGCTCACTAGAAACCCATGTTCTGGTTGAACATTTAACCCTGTTTGTGACACTCACAAGTGACCAATATCATTTCACAGCGACACTTGGAATGACTATCACTGATTCATGTCAAGTCTAACACATTCTCTTCATTTTTAAATAAATTAACTTAAATTAATAAACTTTAAGTGCAAGGACAAAACAGTTTATTAAAGTATG
>JBBBVU010000020.1:2153324-2178514 GCA_037177055.1 Atherinosoma microstoma
TTAAAGTTTGCCTTCTGTAAAGCTCATGGCTGTTTCTGAAAAAATCTGAGGTGTGATATCTCATCACTAAAATATAATTAAAGGAGGATTGAGCCAAGGAATCTGGTTTTATAAGACATTGACAGTGAGGAAAAGCACGCAGGCAATGATTGACTTCATTAGTCCTAAATGACACTTAACAAGAATAAATTATTCTGTGTGCAGTGGAAACTGAATTTTGAATGGTTGAATTTTTTTGCTGGTGCTTGTTATGATATCATAAAAATGTTTATTTAAGTGAAAAAGAAACTCAAGAAAAGACAAATGTTGTTAAGGATGACGTGTACCAAAATATGTTTTTTTTTTTTTATCTTCCTGTACATGTTTTGAGAGAATTCTTTTGAGCACAGTCAGTGTGACAGATGTAAAATGTTTTGTTAGGTCAGATAAAGTCATGGAGAGAAGCTGAAATACCAAAGGGTACCGACATCATGATGAGGTAAAGTAGCAGAGCCCAGGGCACCCCACCCCCACCTTCATACGTGTCCATACAAATTCACATTATGCTTTTGGTTCTCACTGAAGAACCAAAAGCATGATTTTAGGAAATTCACTTCAGTATGTCGGTAGAACAGAGTTCTGCAGTCAACGTGTTGTCTGAATGACTTCAAGGCTGTCTTGGATAAAAGATCAAACGTCACATCTGGAGTTCAGCAGATTCCACAACAATATTTTTTTAAGTGATTAATATTGTGTTTACTGGGGAATCCATACGTTGATAAATGTCTGGTTCTGCTTTTAGAGAACAAAACTAGCCAATGCTCACTTTCCATTCACTAGTGAAGCAAATTTTAAAACAAGCAGAAAAGAAATGAGAATCATGAACATCAATGAACCGGTTTGAAGTGGATAAACTAGGCTGTGGATTTTTTATCTTGTATTTAAACGCTCCTCTTCATCATACTGTTCAGATTTTGACATCGACATGTTTTTGAGATACTGACATTTTCATGTTGTGGTATACCCACCACTGTTGTTAGCCTTTGTTTCAATAAATTGTTTGAAATGAAGGAATTACCATGACATGATTCTACTTTAATGCTCTACACTTGTGACATAATATCAGTGTAGCATGAACTTTTTACATAACTTTCTATGAGTGCTGAATACATAAAATTTTATTCCCATTTACTTTGTGTATTGCATAGTTTGTTTTGCAGCATAATCATTTGTTATACATCATTGCCATTTTATTTACATTCAGGTTCATATATTCATTCTATTTTTATTGAGATTTTTTTGGTTCTGTTTTTGTTTTGCCAATTATTAATATTATTAATATTAATATTAATATGATTATTTTTAGTATTATGTAAATGTTCAAAACAGACTCACTAACCGATCAGTAGAAGCCTATTCAGTATTTTCCTGGCTTACCTCACAGGTGTCTTGCAAACTTTAACTTGTTAGAAAATCAGCTCAAAAATATTTTTTATAACAAAATATGCTGTAAAATGGGTTGATGGAAAACCTGATGGAAAACCTTAGGAGATGAATGAGATCAGTACCAAGATTGTTCTATTATGGGTGATTTGATATTGGATTGGTGAACACAATAGAGTGAAGTTCCATTTTTTGGTGGTTTGACTTCAGTATGTGAGATTGATGTTTCATTGCTTCAAATCTGCACAATTTCACTCATTCAAATAAACAAATATCGTGAGAAAAATGTGTGATTTTGTGTGCATGCTTTTGCAGTAGGGACAGTGCAGATAGAGATTTCTGATGAGTGTTATCACAGGCAGGTGGATGGTGCAAGTGAGTCAGCATAGAGGTGCAGAAACCTGTGAGCATGTCTCAGTCTTTGGCAGCTCCGTCCCTCGGGGCCCATAACAACTGTCAGAGGAAAGGAAATTCAGAGATGGAGAGACAGGTGGAAATCTGCAGACACGGAGGCTGGCAGCGGGAATGGTAGCTGTCAATTGATTGTATCTGTGTGCACTGTATTTTATGATGGATGATGTAATCAACGGATGTGCATTGTGCCAGCAGGAGGAGATACTGTGATGTGCTGGTGGTTAATAAGCTGCATCTTAATTAAAAAGTTCTCTCAGAAGTATCTTTGCTTTGGAGGAAAATGTAGTCACAGATAAATATTAGAAAAGAAAGTTAAAGAGCTTTCCATCACTAAAACTAGAGATCATGCACAGTCTATTTTCTTTCATAAAATTTCAGTCATAAACAATAGGTCTTTGAGGGGAAAAAAACCAACTGATTATATAACGAACGGTATTTCAATTCATAAAGTAGACTATTCATAGTTTTCTAGGAAATATAAAGAACATGCACAAGAGAACAGCCCTAATGAGATACAAGGCATGTAGAAGAAGAGTACTGTTCAAAAGTATGACAAAGAAGAAGAAAGTGTTGGGATCTGTGGTTTTGCATGCTGTCTGTGAGAAGTTTTTTTTTTGAGAAGCGAAGGGATACACTTATTACATAATGCAAAAACAGACATTTGTGCTTGAATTAACCTTGTCAAAGAATATAAAACATGAAAAGAAGACAAGTATTCAGGATAGATCAAAGCAGAAGCGTGATTTAACATTCATGTTGCTTATCCCAGAAGGAAATCACTGATGAAGAACAAAAGCCTTTAAAGTGACACTGAAGTTGCTGGTTTGTTGCTAGATTGTGGGTGGATGGTGTTAGAAAGAGTTGCTATCTCCAACTTGACCACTAGATGTCAGTAATTGATATAACTTCTGAGTTTAACATAGTTTGACCTATAAGGTTTTAAATGATCAGTGGCTGTCAAGCTTTCCTTTATGGTTTCCTTAGATTTTCTCTTTAAAAATATTAACCAAATTTACGTATTTATATGTTAGAAACCAAAGAATTGAAATCTCACTGACGTGTAACCGTGTATGGAATTTGCTTCATAACTGATGCTTAAAATGCAAAGTTGATCAAAGAAGCTTCAGTACAAAGGGAAAGAAAAATCAGAACGGTCACTGAGAACAAAAAGACATCTCTTTATTCTCTCCTTGGAGAGCAAAATTTACTTTGTTCAGAAATCTGCTTTGTTTTTTTATTATGGGAGTTGACCCTGCAGACTTGAAGCATTATCTCCAAGTCCATTCTGTCCATGTCAATGTTCTGGGATTCCTCATAAGTGAACAACTGAAGGAATTCTTACGTCTTATTAAAATCATTAAATTCTTAATCAGTTTTCTGAAAAATATTCAGTATAACTACAGCAGCTTCAAAGTTAGAAATGACTTTTTTTCAGAGTTTAAAGAACAGATTGTGCAAGTATTTTCATACATAAATTTGATTAGTTTAATACTCAGTATATTCAGTTATGAACGGTTCTGAGCAAACTCGTTAAGGGTTTGAAAATCATCTGGAAGATATTAGTTTGTGACTAAAGGTGTTCCCCAGGGATCAATCTTAGGAGCACTACTATTCATATTCAACCTGGTCCCATAGCAAGTTGGCTCAAAAGTAAAATCTTTGTATTGATCAACACGAATGGTGCATTTCTCTTATCATTCAGCAGGATATTAAAGAAATATGTTTTAACCCATATACTCTGTAACGGTTCTCTTTGAATTTATTACATGCTTTAATTAGCCAAATAAAGAATTAATATACTATTAGTAGCCTCTTTTGAAAATACACTATTACTCAATATTAAAAAATAAATTGTCTTTAGATTAATATTAATAAGTGAATAGATTGTTTTGTTGTTATTTTGTTGTAAAAGGTCACCATAGAGATCAGTGGGACAGGGCTAAAAGGGGTCTGTTTTCTGATTGATTTAAATTTTTAAAAAGTTTTAATGGGTTTCCTCCAGAAAAATTGGGAAATTACAGGAAAAATCTTTTTTTCCCACTTTAATTTAGAGCAGGGGGTTAAAAAAAAAGTCACAATAATGTTAACTACAAATCTTGAAGTTAACATACCCAATGTAACAAAATCATCTCACATAGAAAAAAATACAGAGGATATATATATAAATGTATGTGTAATCAAAATTTAAAAAAGGTAAATAAGCAAACAAAACTTTCCATATTCAAACAGACCTAACTTAACATAAATGTTTTAAAGATAGGGGGAACTGAACACATTATGTGACTTCCTGTTTACTGGAGGAGTTTTTAACAGAAAATGACACTTTAGGGGTTCAAAAAAGTGCAGTGGTAATTTCTTTGTGCAAAAAGCAAACAGATTTCATGAATATTTATTACTACTGTAAGTTGGTTTGGTCCATAAATTTTACATTCCCAGACTTTGTGCTTCAGCTGCAGAGCCCTCCGAGTGTTTGCACAGGTTTGGTACAGTGTTCCATCTCAATCTTCTCTTGAATACATATTTGTATTCAATATGGTATGTGGTTTTGATGCAGTCAACCATACACATCCAGCTCTGTGGGGGGGTCTTGTTCCACGGATGGACCAGTGTAATAACTGGCATTGTTAAAAAAACTAAATGGATTTTGAATGAAGTTTTTCATTCTTTAGGCACAAAGTTTGAGCCTCTGAGAGTTTCTTGTTTTTCCACATTCATCGTTGTTTTTTTTCTTGTCTTCAGCTCTCATGTTGCTATGTGTCCACCAGACAATGAATGTTCAGCGGCTTTGAAGTGAGCAGTCTCTGAGGAGTGCTTTTAGATTTTCTTTTCAAAGAAAATAAAGCAACTACTGTGATATTTCAGCTGAAGTCTTTTTGCTTCGTTTAGACGCATGGATGAGTCCTTCCCTAGCGACCTGGACTGCATAATGTGCCATTAAACCAACAATGCTGTATGTTAATGAGTGTCTGTTGGTGGTGGGTGCGGTTCTGCAGAGGAAATCGAGCAGAAAAACAGCATGAGCTAATATATTCAGCCATTCCCCTACATAGCCCTATACCTCACCTTTCTTCACCTCTAACTTCGAGAGCCTGTCGAGAGCCTTCCTCATTATTCTGCTTTCTCTCCTTCGCAGGGAAACACTGACACTGAGCTGTTCCACCAGGATGCCAACAGAGAAGGGAAAACAGAACATCTTCTATATTTAAATCGCTCCTCTCCTCAAACACGAGCCTGCAGCACATTCATGAAACTTCTCACACCACGTTATTGAATCTTGTTCGCCACCTGTGATCCTCCTCCACCTCCTTCATCCTGTCATCGCTGCACACTTTGATTTTCCCGGAAGAAGTTTGGCGGTTGCCTCAGGGCTCTGTGCCTGTTGGCCCCCCGACCCCTCACATTACTCCCCCGCCCTCCCTCCCCCTCCCCTCCCTCCTCCCCTGCCATGTCCAACGATAGCAGCCTCCTCAGTGTCTTGGAGGCCTCCGACTGGACAGACACATCTCAGTGCCCGCCCTCGGTAGGCGGGGCCACTTTTCTCATTGTGGCGTACAGCGCCGTCATAGCAATTGGGTTGCTTGGCAACGCAGGCCTGGTATTCATCATCGCCCGGCAACAGGAGTTGCGCAACGTCACCAACATCCTGATCGCTAACCTGTCTTGCTCGGACATCCTCATGTGCGTGGTGTGTCTGCCGGTTACTGTCATATACACACTGATGGACCGCTGGGTGCTGGGAGAGGCCCTCTGTAAGGTCAGTGGACCACACACTTACTATGAATCAAATATTTACTGCTAAACCAAGGGTTCATGAAAGAAAAGAGAACCAGACAACCCAAACACACTGTCCTTAAGATGTGTGGCACTTAAACAAAATCTAACGCTGCATGCTTTTCGTAGAAAAATAACAACAACAAAAAAAGTGAAAAAGAGAATACATCCTCCCTCATTCATGAAGTCTGGACCTTCCAGGTCTTTAATTGAAGTAAATACAACCTGAGACGAACAAAACAACATATTATGCTGTCATTTATTGAATAAAATCCAAGCCAAAATGTAGAAGCAGTGTGTGAGAACTAAATTCACCCTCACTGCCACCAGGTGCTGCTAATAAAATATACCTGGTAAGCCTCTTAAGAAGGGGTTAACATCTGTTTTTTACGGGGTGTAATGTCAGGTCTTTCTGTAATATAGACATTGATATCCACTGAAAGTACAGAATCTCAGTTAAAAGCTAATTAAAAGCCATGTCTAGGACCACCAAACTCAGTTGAAAACAACAAACAATTAAGAGAGTAGGTAGACAAAGACCACAAAAACGGTATATTCTTGGGTAAATAATATCTGTCCTGAAAACTCAAATCTCACAGTTTCCAAAACTAAGTTTCATTGCTCTTCCCTGAACTAGAAGCAAAAAAAGGCTTCATGTATGGAAAAACATCATTAGGAATTCTGTCTTACCTTTGCCGTTTCCCTGCAAAACCTATATCCACAGGGACAGAACCACATTTACTGAAAAACTCCAGCAGTGTCCCAGTTTGAGAGCAGTTTCCCGTCCAAAATCCTTATTTCCTGACCGGTTACATGGATTTGCTTGGAAGACAAGTGTCAAATATTTCCCTTCTAACCACTGATGATTGGTGACATGGACATAAACATGACAACATCAATGTAATTTTATTGGATTATATTATTAAAATGAGGGGAAATCATGCAAATCGGCCGATCAAAGCCATAGTTAGATCCTTAGCTCAGACATACAGAAAGTGTATTTTTCCACGTCTTTTCAGAAAGATCAGTCCGTTGTCAGACCGTGCAAAGCTCAAACTTCAAAAACCCTAAGAGCTACATCTCAGACTCTCCAGGCCTCAGTTAGCATGTTAAATGTTGAAGTTCATGACAGTCCAATGAGGAAAAGACTGAACAAATGTGGCTTGTTTTGAAGGGTTGGAGGAAAAAGCCTATTTTTTCTATCAGACATCTTTATCTTTAACAGCCTTTTTTTAATCCCATTTTGTTCAGCTGAGAACAATAAACAATATTATCATGTGTTTTATCTAAATAGTATTTCATTGTATGGGGATGTAAAAGATTAATTTCACCCCTGATGTTGATCATATGGCTGAATTCACACAGAACCAGATGTACAAAGCCAACTTCAGTGACAGCCAGAATCATATACTCGTCCCGTTGATCCTTCTGCTTTCCATGTAATGTGCATGTAACCCACCACATTCAAATACTGATTAAATCCTTTCGCCTGAGGCTATTTTCCTGGAATTTATTAAATGTAAACAAATTTAATAACTCTCCAAGTGTGTTGGTTTAAGAAACAGCCTTGGGCTCTATGAAGACACTTGGGAGATTTTGGAAATGTAACAATCCTCTGTGTCCAACCAGCAGAGATTCCTCCACCTCATCAAACTCATAAACTTATACATGTTCTAAAAGCTTCTCGGCTACAACTTTATCACCCCTGCTGCAACTCAAATTAAGTCACAAAAAGGATTATTTTTGAAAGGATTTTAATGAAATAAATAGCCGAGTGTTGTTTGCTCTCACATTTATTCTTTACGTTTATAATTTGCATCACCAAGTAAAAATATATTCAACAAGTTCAAAAAGGTTCATAGAAGGTAAGTATCCTCTTACACCAGATAAGACTGGTTACAGGTTATATTTCTCCACATTTCTATGCTGTTGCTTACTTTAAAATCATCTTCCAGCCTTGTTAGCCTCCTGTTTAAATTTAACTGGATCGTTTAGCTCTAGTTAAGTCAGCGCTAAGTAATTTGAATACTGAGGTACTCTTTCAGCATCTTTAATGTTTATTTATTCATTTTCAGCTCCAATGTGAAAATTTTGATTAACTGACTTGATGTGTTGTCCCTTAATACACTCACTGAAAACTAAACATGACATGTTTTCCCCACATTACTGTAAAACTAATCTAATGCTACCATATAACTAGATTAGCGTTGCTACATAGCTTCAGGTTAACATTAGGTTGATAACCTTACATAACTTTAGTATTGTACTTGCAAATACTAGCAGAAGATCTTCTAGATATGTACAGCCAAACATCCATATATTTTAAGGATGACTAATTAGCAAAAGAATAAAAATTAGCTTCAAACTGGTGTAGTGACACTGGTGATCCATGCAGGTTTGGCACCCTGGCCACCCCTCTAGTTCCACCCCTGCTCAGATGGGGCTTGTGGTGCATTCACCACCAGAGGGTGCAGAGCAGGTGTACACATGCAAATCGCATCCAAGTTTGGTGCCAGTTGTGAGGGGAATCTACAAAAGATTCAGAAGGTACCTATTTTCCTATATGACAGTCCTATCTTCCAGGAAAACACGAAATTATTTGCAGGGATTTATTGACAAACATGAATATTAAAAGAGAATAAAAGCCAGAGTTCTACCGAGCCTTAGATTGAATATTTTGTCTGGGCATCTTTGTTCTTCAACAAATCCTGAACTCTCTTAGACAATGTTTCTTGTAATTCCCTAAAGTAGTCCTTAGGAATAGTTCTCCAGACTTCTTGAAGGACTTTCCAAAGCTATTTTGATGTTGGCTGCCTTGTATTCTGTTCTCTGTCCAGATGATCCCACACTGCTTCAGTAATGTTGAAGTCTGGGCTCTGGGGATGATTCATTACTCCATCGAAATCTATTGCCACTGATTTCCAGTCCAGTTCATGTGGCATGTGGCATACCTGAGCCTATTTTCACTGTTAAATTCCTTAAGAATGGCTTCTTGACAGCCACTCTGCCACGGAGACCGTCTCTGATGGGGCTTCGGCCAACAGTAGAAGGATCAACTGAAGGTCCAGATGCATCTCTCAGGGCTTGTCTCAGGTCTTTGCTGTTTGTTTGTTTTCTCTCCATATTAAAGACACCACTTTCACATCCTGTTCATCTACTGTAAATATTTTTTTCGGTCTGACGTTTCTTTTGTCCTCCACTTTGTCCAGTTTCTTCAAATGTTTTAAGGGCACACTGCACACCATGCTGAGAAATGCCAACTTTTCAGTTAACGGCTCTGTGGGAATCGCCTTGTTGCAGCAAAAATACAGTTTTCTGTCTGTCAGGCTGTGTTATCTTTGATGTTTTTCAGAGCTGCAAATAAAGAAATGGAAAAAAAAGATGTGTCTTAGTGACAGGCTGCTGGTAACAATCTGCCATGAAGTTGATATTCAAAATGAGTTCTTTACTAAGTTGTCTGTTAGTTTTAGATACAACATCATTTCATCCCTTGAGTGTTATGTATAACAAAAATGTAACAAAAATGCACTCAGGTATTGAGGCTGGACTGAAAATGAGTCAAAAAACAGCAAATGTGCAAAGAAAAACTTTGAAAGAACTTCAGAAAGCCTGAAGAACTATTGCCTCAAGAAAATGCTAATAAAAAAGTCTGGCTGATGGGAAGCAAAATGTTCAGCATTTTAACCAGTGCTGTAGGCCTACGTAAAGGTACATTTCAAATGATTATCATAAAGACATGGGACAAAAAAACCTGATATTAAACAGAATTGTCAGCTTATTTCATTTTCTTTTTTTCTAACTTATCAGAGATCAATATTTCTGCCAGAATTCAATACAGATTAGTTGCCATGACAACATACCCACGTATTAAAGTAAAAATGATTCAGAAGGAGTGAATAAAGAGAGCATTACAGAATATCCATGTGGTGGTGCACAGTTTGGCAACACTCAACAGTGGGTGATTTATTCCATGGCACGTATTGGCTAGTCCTCCTGCAGAGCTCCTTGGACATGATTTTTTTTCTCCTAACCAATGTTAATGTCATGGTGTCAGATTGAGTAGTCAACATGGCCAATCATCTTACTGCTTACCTCTGGGTTTTAACCCGCGGCCTGTCCACCACATGGAGCTAAAGGATGAGATAATGAGGCAGGGCTTGTCATGACAATGTGCTGTATCGGGGAATATTCCAAAATTTCTAACAACCAGTTTCCAATTAAATAAACTGTTGGAAACCATATGACATGCTGTGGATCGTGGGTTTCTGATTACAGTTCAGAAATGTCAGCTTGTAGGCCACAAATTGGCTCCTTGGAGAATTTCCATGATGTCGTAACAGCAAAGTTACAGCAAATGTTTTTAGTCATTACAGTCAAACCAGAAGCCAACGTAAAGCAGAGTTCTTTGTAAAAATGAACATTAATTACAGTTTACCTTTAAAAAGCATCAAATTAAGCTAAAGTTTGTTTGTTTTTTACCTGTCCAGGTGACTCCCTTTGTTCAGTGCATGTCAGTGACCGTGTCTATCTTCTCCTTGGTGCTCATCGCTCTGGAGCGCCACCAGCTGATCCTCCATCCCACCGGCTGGTCCCCCGCCGCCGGCCACTCCTACCTGGCTGTGGGGCTCACATGGCTGGTCGCCTGCTTCATCTCCCTGCCCTTCCTCTCCTTCAACATCCTCACCAACGACCCCTTCCAGAACATCAGCCTGCCCGCCAACCCGTTCAGGTGAGACCAAACATCTGGGACGCGGGAATGTCGCAAATCCAGGATCATAAAGAACCAGGCTGATGCCTGTGTTTACAAACAGGAGCACAAAAGGGAAATTAAATTCCAGCTCACAGATTCAGGTAGAAATTAAAAGAGAGATAGATGTGGCAAGAGTCGGCCAAGAGGAAAATGTCGACAGCAAGCTTATTTCATGGCTCATGAGTTCAGAAAGATCTTCCTTCTCTGGAGTAAAACCCTTTATTGAAATCATTATCAATGCAAACAATGATTTTCAGATCATTAAATGCTCTGTTTAACATATCACATTTAATTTAAGACTAATTACTCTTGTTTTAAAAGTAAAATTTTGAAGATTTTAGCTGCCTAAAAAAATTATCTTCTTGTAATTTTTATTTCATTATGCTTTAAATGATTTAGTAGTTTCAGGCCTGGACTGGAAGCAGGTCTGTTTTTTTGTTTTTTTTAAATTCCCCTTATATTTATACATGAAGAAAAACTAAGTTAAGAGAGATAAATGGAGGGAAGTACTCAGGTTTGTCCAAGACAGCTCTAACTATTCATTATCAAAAAGGAAAGTTTTAAGCCTTATCTTAGGGTGTCTGCTTCCAGACTGGGAGCTGAAGAGGGGTCTGATAACTGAAGTGTCTACTTTTAGATCCTCCAGGAACCACAAGTAAACCAATAGTCTGATAGCAAAGTTAGAGGCCTAAATATGGAAATATGAGCTCTTTTAGACACAATGGAACTGGCTTTACTGTATACGTGACAAGAAGAATTTCAAATTCCAGGAAGTTTAACAGGAAGCTGATTAAGAGAAGCTAAAATTGGAGAAATATGGACTAGTTTTTCTACATCACCCTGAAACAAGAGTCAAAGGATTTCATATTTTTTTATGTGAGTCATCAAAATGAACACCATAACAACTGAAAACAAATATCACATGGTATACCAAGAAGGAAGTAAATCTTTTGTTAATTGGAAGTTAATTTGAGTCAGTTTCTTTAGGCTGCTATGGGCATTACACTTTAATGCATTTAAGTCTCAAACTGTGACAGTTGGAGTCGATGGTAACTGCCTGAAGCCACTAAGGTTAACGCAGGCCTCCAGTTTCTTACAAGCAGTTGCAAAGCTCTGTCCTCAGCAGTATCCCTGAGGTGGTAGTCATTACGCTGACACTGAGGTGGAAGGAAAAGTGCCCAGCTGGGGTCATTTTTATGCTGATTACATGGTGCAATGCAATGTTAGTGCTCATTTTGCCATGAAATTACACTTCCTCCTACTGCTGTTGCAAACTCAGAGCAAGTTTTCAAAAACTTTAGCAGACAGTGTGCAGATCCACTCATATACACACTCGCCTGAAAAGAGAGGTCATCGTGTTTCAAAATGCTGGATTCAATCTAAAAAACGTACAAGTGGAGAACCACCATGAATGAATTCATTTTCACAAAAAGACTGAAGGACAGCGAGAACTGATACTGAAAATGAGAGAAAAATGTCTTAAGAAAGGACTCTCAGAAAGCCTGAAGGACTATTTCCCAGATTGTATTGTAATTTTACTTAAGATTACTTAAGTTAATATGTCACCTTGGAACTGAAATATAGAGAAATTAAGGCTGGATCCGCACTTTTTTTGCACAGGATTGTACAAACACCAGTGATGCTTTGAAATTTAGAAGGATTTACTTCATGTTTGAAAGCTTAATCTGCTGTGTGTGAACTCCTTTGGGAAGTACTTGGATGTAGCAGATGCTAATTTATATATTAAGTCTTGCACGCTAGCTTTAATGAAGAGAAGGTAAAGTAAAGACATCCATCTTATTGAAGGGCTAAAACCAACAAAGACAACAGCAACAAGAAGATGAGTAGGGTCATTTTAAAAAGTACTTATTAGGCCTGGATACTGAGTTATTATCACCAGTGGGAAGGAATGAGAAAAGCAACGATTAGCTCATTGAAACATTTTCTCCCGGAGGTGCTTCAGAGCGCTGAAGAGATTTAAAATCACCATATCGTCTTTGTCATTTCTCCATCACTTAAGCGTCACCCCGCTGTTTTCACATATCGCTGCAGCTGATTGGAGACGCTTGACGCTGGCTGACCTTCGACTGCTTCGCTGCATTTTTCATTCTGTGTCATGACTGTCAGAGTGGAGACACTGAGAAGTGATGAATGATACTATCAAAGACGAGTGGCTGCGTCACGGGTGCAACTTCATAGTCATTTTGACATTGAGGCATTAATAAATGAACGCTCATTTCTGTTTCTCACACTTTGTAACTAATACGTTTCCATCACGCTCCTCATTATTCTGCTATTATTCTATCATTGCACATGCATTGAAGGTCATTAACAGAGTCATAATTATCAACAGCAGGGTCTTTGAAGTGGCTGACTGAGGGTCTGGAAATTAAGTTAACTGATAGCCACGAAGCAGGAGGAAGATTTTTCAGGGCGTATTTCTTGTCTGAAATGTTAGTTAGTTTCTTATCGCTTGAATTATTAGATATTAGGTCTTATAATAGTTTTGAAACATTAAATAGATTGTAAAGAACTGAAAATTTACACCTGTCATTACAAAGGACATCTCTTTCTTTTTTTTCTTTAAAAAAAGCAAATGAAAAAACAAAATTCTACCAGAATTAGACTCTAGAATTGCCTCCCAAAGTTGCTGTTTGGACATATACTGCCACCCACCCTCAGATGTTCCTTTTAGGTATGCTCCGCAGGTTCTCACTAAGCTTGTCAGGGGAAGATGATGTCCACACCATGACTTTTTCTCGCTTTACACCCACAGCAGCCAAAGATTTACTGCTATTTTTTGCAGCATGGGATGGTGTGTTGTCTCTGCAAATGGCACGGTTCTTCCTTTTATGTGTGAAAACAATACCTTTTTCTGTTAGTTGCTTGTTTCAACAGAAATCATATTTGTGAGACCACTAAGAGATTAGTTTAAAATACAGAAATAATACAGAAATGGAAGCCATTGCAGTAAATTAGTGGATGACATTAAGCAGGTAGCAACTATTTGTCCTGCTGTAAGATAAAGCAAGACACATTAATCAGTAAGTTGGTCATTAAATCTGTTTTTAACAAAGTATTTATTTCCTTTAAATTAAATTCACAGTGTTGGAGTAATGTGCCATGCCCCTTTCAGATGTCACAGGTGCTGAAAAAACTTCCACCAAGGATACTGTCGTTTATCTTTGCTTACAGCTCCTTTGGCACGCCCCCCCCCCCTCTTTTCTCCAGGTGGATTTTATGAAAAGAAAAGAAAATTACAAGCAAGGAGGCTAAAATTAGAGAAATGAGATGAGCCTTGAGTGTCTTGATCACCAAGTTATCGCCTCCTCTTTGTCACTCAACTAATTAACCTCCCTTGTATATATATACTCATTGGGTTTTTCTGTTCCTGTTTTACTATTCATGTCAGCACAACCTCGTCTGTTTGGGCTGCTGTTCCTGATGCCAACTTTCTTATTTTGTCCTGTGTTTGGGATCTTGTCCAACTACTTATCACAACATACAACTTTATTAAAAAAGCTGATGTTTTTTTTTGTTGTTGTTGTTTTTTCTTTCTAAAATAGTTCAACCGAGACTTGGCAGTCAGATGGAAAAATAAATATTCCAGTCCACATAGACATCAAAAGACCTTTTAAATTTTTCTCTGAAAAAGAAAGTCCTTTCATTTTTAGGCCTATCATTATCCAAAACATTACTTGTGCCTTGCCTCAAAGCATTTCAGGAAATTTCATTTCCACTTTTACTTTTTTTTTTAGTATTTATGGTCATAAATATTTATGCATTCATGTGACATCACCGCTTGCTTGCAGATATTCCTGGCTGTGCTGCAAACTGAAATCTAACTTGATAGTGCTGAATTGGGTTGAGAGTATAAAGGCATCATTAGATCTGATGTCACATCAGGTGCATTTCCAGGAAAGAAACCAAAGAATTTAAGTGAAAACAGAGCAACTAAAGGGATGAATAATAAAAAGATGCTTCAGATAAAAGTAACTTTGTAGTGACCAGATTTGCAAAAATTGGGCAAATTATGTAGCAGCCCATCAAAAATGCAGACGGGAAGGTTTGTTGCTGTAGTTATTTCAGAACACCACACTGGTCTGTGAACACAGACATAGTCAGCTCAGTTTAATAAAAAGAAGAACTGTCTACCCCCTCCATGAATCGCAACCGTACCGTGTTGGAGGGGATTGAGTACCTTGATGAACCTGATGGCTGTGTTGTCTGGGGCATCAGTTCCTGGTAGGGTCTCCCAAGGCATCACAGTCTCAAGGGAGGGGTCAGACTAAGAGCAATTCAAACACCTTGATGGATCAGCAACAGGGCAAACAAATCACCTCACCCACAACACAGAACCAGGGCACCTTCCAGGAGCCAGGCTGTGGAGGGCAGTTCACTGGCGACTGCCTGGTGGCTGAACCTTTGCACCTGGGGCTTAGCTGGGCCCAGCCCGAAAAAGCAACAGGTGTGGCCACCTTCACATGGCCCAAGTTGGGTGCAATGCGAATTGGGTGGTGGCCGAATGTGGGGACCTTGGCATTTGCCGATTGTCGGCTGGTTCGAAGGACGTGGAACATCACCTTTCTGGCAGGAGGGGAGCCTGAACTGGTCTCAGCATCAGAAGGAGGGCAAAGCTCTCAGTTTTCCAGCTGATCTACATTCCTACCCTCACCTATACTCACAAACTGTGGGTAGTGACCGAAAGAACAAGATTGCAGATACAACCGACCGAACTGAGTTTCTTCCACAGGGTGTCTAGATTCTCCCGTAGAGATAGGGGGAGAATCTTGGTCATCTGGGAGGGGCTCCTCCTTAATAAGAGGAACCAGAAGACTAGGCTCAGGCATGTGGTGAGGATGCCTCTTGGACACCTTCCTGGTGAGGTTTACTGTGCACATCCCACTGGAAGGAGGCCCTGGGAAAGATCCAGGACCCGCTGAAGGGATTATGTTTCTCGACTGGCTGGGAAATGCCTGGAGATGAGTTGGAAGAATTGGCCAGGGAAAGGGAAGTCTGGGCTGCTCTGCTCAGACTGCTGCCCTTGCAACCTGACCTACCGGGAGCTGCAGAGATTAGCAGTAGAGTAGCATCACAAACAATCAGACCTGTTGATATTCCAGAGCCAGAAACAAGCTGACTGCACAAGTGGGAAAAAAATTATGAAGAAAATGCATGCCTGAGTCCTTAACAACATCCAGTTTTCTTAGTTTGTGGTTCTTTACATTACAGACTGAAATTTTTTTAACTGTCCCTTCCTGGCTTCAAAGACAATTATGTTTTATGAGTGAGTGTTGGCCATATTTATTCACTGAAAGCAGAAGCATCTGATCAATCAAGAGAGAAAGATGCTTTTTATATCAGAAAAAAAAGCTGTTTTTCTGCAGGTTTTTTTTCTTTCAACTTTGGAGGTTTTTGACCTTTTTGTCAATGCACAACAGAAACTAAGCTTTCAAGGAAGCATGACTAACCCCTTTTGTTTCACAGTTCTGTTCCTATCCTAAACTAGGATTTTTTTTTTTTTCACCAAGTGCTTCACAGTTTTACAGCCCTTATGAAAAAATATGGTAAGACACCCAGGGAGAAGTAACACAGATGTGCTTTTAGTTAAAGTTTCATCCCAGAAGAACCACATCAACATCTACCATCGCTTACTTAACTCCTCTTTCCCTCCTGCAGTATTTATACTGTCTGATATGGGAGGCTGTCTTTGTTTTGTTTTTTTGTGAAACTGCTTCTCTTGTGTTTTGTTTTCCAGACTTAATGTAACTTTAAAAGTACTATATTCTCTCTGTAGGTAAAAAAATTCAATTTTCCTTCACAGCTCACTTTTTGTATTGAGTTTTGGGTGTTTTTGAGATGAGCTCTGGTTGGTTCCGCTGACTCAAAAGTAGCAGTGAACTACAAGATGATTCACTAACAGTCTCCACATGCGGAAGACTTAGTTTTCCTCACACTGCTTCTGCATTTTGAATTATTTATTAAACCAAAAACTTTGTATGTTGTTGTACATTTCAGTTTTTATTTATTTCACCTATTAAGACCCAATAAGGACCTGATGATTTCTTATTCTATGAATCGATGAATAAGACTAAAATTTAAAAAAGTGTATTTTCTATTTTCCATGGCTGTTAATAGTAAGTCCCTGAAATTACTGTTTAGAAAGAGATGACATTGTTTTCTTCTAGGCTGGTTCAGTAGAGAAGGACTTTATCCTCCAGATGTCACATTTTCTGTATTTGTCTTGTCAAGTTAAGTATTGCGTCTTTCTAATCTAAGGGACCACTTGATCTGTATGGAGCTGTGGCCGTCAGACAAACATCGCCTCGCCTACACAACCTCGTTGCTGATCTTCCAGTACTGCCTGCCACTCCTGCTGGTGCTGCTCTGCTATCTGAGGATCTTCCTCCGGCTAAGACGACGCAGGTCACCCAGCCCTGCTTTCTCTCATGCACTTCAAAGCTTTTTCATTACAACATTCTCCATTCACTGTGTGACAGCAGCTTGTGTTCTTTTTGTGCTCTATTTATATATCCTATTGTTGCATAACTCTGCCTAAGGTTTGGTGTGATCTTTCACAGAGGATTGTCTGACAATAGATGTCACGCTGTGTTGTGTAGGGACATGCTGGAGCGCAGCAGGAGGACCCGGGGAGCCCAGAGGATTAACGTCATGCTGTTAGCCATCGTTGTCGCCTTCGCTCTGTGCTGGCTCCCGTTGAATGTCTTCAACACTTTGTTTGACTGGCATCACCAGGCCCTTCCTGACTGCCAGCATGACACCGTTTTCTCTGCCTGCCACCTAACAGCGATGGCCTCCACCTGCATTAACCCTGTGGTGTACGGGTTCCTCAACAGCAACTTCCAGAGGGAGCTGAAGACGACGCTGCAGCGCTGCCAGTGTGGCAACCGGGCGGGGGAGAGTTACGAAAGCTTCCCCCTTTCCACCGTGGGCAGCGAGGGTCTGACAAAAGCCACGTCCCTTAACAGGATGGGATCAGTGTGTGTTCCCTCGCCCAGACCTGAGGTCAGCTCAGCAATACTAGCCAAAACATTACCAGCTAACACCTAATGAGTACCGCCAAACTCTCCCGACTCATCAGTAAGGGATTGCTGGAAACGTTGTGTTCCAGAAAGATCACAACTAGCTGTGTACAGCCTCTGAAAAAGTCAAATACTGCTTCAGCTTGACATCATTTCCATAACTTTCCTGCCAGAGTTCAACAGCTTCTCTCACTTGGACCGACTGTTCAGGGACAGGAACAGATGGAGAGGTTTGCCGACGTCGTGTTGAGTCCAGAACACAATTGAGAAAAGTATTGGTATGGATTCCACTGCAACGATGTAAAATAGCTGGAGCTGTCGCTAAGGGTGCCAATTTCTTCTACAAGAAAAAGGATGAAATTCTAGCCTAGCAACAAAATTCCAATGACAATCCAAATTCCTGAACTATTTTTCAGAATACTGTTGCAACAGTTATGTGCTTGGAGCTGTTTCAGATGTCCCTGTGGTTAAAGAAGTGGTCTCGTCCATATTTGGACATCCACGGCTTGTCTCATCAGTCATCATTGTAAATGATTGACATTAATATTTAAAAAAATATCTGATTCTTTCCATTTAAAGAAGTCACATGAACAGGCTTTTGTTTGTGCCGTCCCGCATCAGTTTAAGACATTTCCAATAAGGACGCTGCTTCTTTGTGGAAGTTTACAACAGCTCGATGTAGAGTTCTTCTTGGGATAAGTGGACCATGGCAGGGTCTCAGAAATACTTCTTCCCAGGAACATAAAACTGTTCGCTTGCTCCACCGCACCTCCAAAATCAACATTTACACCTAACTACAAAACTGCTCTGGCTATTGATGGTTTCTCTGGCTACTTACGTGAAATCTCCTTCTAGTTCTGTCAAAACCCAAGAAGCTCTTCTGGATGAGAGCGAAATGTCTTCAAGAAACTAAACCCAGTCCAAGTGACTTGACTCAGCCTATGTAGGATTCCATGACCTGGATGACTGAACCTTCACAAACATTATTGGTGGTTTTCTTTTCAAACTTCACAATAGAGTCCTCTTCATAATTGGATATTCAGTCAGGGGTGTACAGAGTAAACAGGAGGATGCTGAGCAGACAACCCTGGAGATTTCTAGTGTTGAGCATCAGTATGGGGGAATTGCACCTGCTAATCAGAACTGTCTGAAGAGCATGATTGTCAAACCCAGGGAGATCAGTTTCCCGATTGGTTTCATAGGGAGGTGGTAATGAATATTCAGCTGGAAACAACAAACAGCACGAGTCTCTTTTTCAAGGTTTTGAAGACAACTCACTTTTAGATTCTGTTAGTTTGGAAAGCATCTTGCAGACTTTACGCCCTATTTTTAAAAACGCACTCAGAACCAGCTGCACATCTAAAAGTTTAAAAATAAGTGAATAAAGTGAAAGATGTTTGCAGCTCTGATTTACACCTTTAGAGCAACACGAAAGCCCTGTGGCTACGCTAGCTACATAGCATTAGCAGACAGTTCATGGGGTGGGTAAATAGCAGACTAAATGTCTTTCAGTAGCAACACCTGCTGTGCATGTATAGCATAGTGCTGGCAGAACAAAAGTAATCTTCCATATTGGATGGTTTTGTCTGAAGTTTTTGGAACAAGCACAGTAGGCATAGTCTTTTCGAAGGTTGGTGTACTACAGGTAGGTTATCGTCTACAGACAACAGCTGACTTTAAGGGGTGAAGTAGCTGGTACTGCAGAAGTTAACGGTGTCAAGGTGATAAAAACCTGAAAGTAGAAGTTGAAATTGTCACCGAGCAGCCAATTTGTTGTAAGGGTATGAATCAATGATCATGTCATGATCACGATGAATCAAATATTTGAATTTGCCTTAAAGAGCAGAACTAATTACCCATGGTAATATTAGATTTGCATTTAAACAGATTTTACAGCAACTGCTAGAAATGAGAGGAAGTCCCAAATCCTGCTTCTTTGCTCAGAATCTGTTCTGTTAGCATTAAAAGTGACAATAAAAATGAATTAATACGAGGCACACTCAAAACTAAACTATCTTTTTTTTTTTTTTTTAATACACAAAGTGTTAAACATGTTGAATATAAATTGTGTGTCTTGTCTCTGTTTTTAAAATGGGCCATGAGTCCAGAATAAAGATGAACTGAATTGAATTGAAACAGAAGGATTTATGTTCTAACTATCAAAAGTGAAGCCAATGAAGCTGATGTGAACAATACAGTTAACTACCACTCGGTGCAAAATGTCTTTGACTCTTTAAAGAAACTCCAACTTCTACATTTTACCTTAAGTGATTCTGTTGTTATTAGCTAGATCTAATAAATGTTCTGACAGTCCCTATGAAAATAATTGTTATTAAGAAGAAATTAGGTCTCAGAAATGCATACAAATAGCCAAAATGTCGCATTTGTTTCAGGGGCAAAATTGAATGCTATCAATTGGAAATGTCAAATTTTCCCATTTTGTCTTTGAACTTTTTGTCATTTTTGTTGCGACAATCTTAGAAGTTTCAGTGCCTGAACTTGACCAAACAGAGTAAAACAGATGTATCCTCACATATGAACACCAGAAATTTTCTGGAGAAACTTAACTGAACAGTTTGGCGTGGAATTAAGCAAAGAAATTATAGAAAGAAGTCATAGTAAACAAATCAACATATTTTGTTTCATGACAGAACATTTGCTGTGAGGTTGCAGCTTTGAGTTTTATGGACACAAGTTTGACTGCCAAAGTTGTAGTTTCTTAACATGCTGTTGTTGTTCCTGTGTTCAAACTGCAGAGCTTCCAGTGAGTCACACACACTACACACTACAGCAATGATCATTTATACTTCTGTCTTAGAATTTGAAAACAATGCTTGAAATAAACAATTTAAATGAACAGCAGCATTGAATTACTAAGTAGTACAGATAGCATGGCTTTAACTAGTTTAACTGGTACCGATAGCCACTAAATTTGGTCAAACTTTGAGTATGGACGACAGAAGAAGCCATTGATATTTTGGTGCAGGTCCAGACCATTTCTTTTATTCTGTTGCACCGGTATTATCAAAGGAAAATCTGTCTTTTTCATGAATATTTGCTCCCAAATAGCTGTGTATGTATTTTAACCATCCAGAAGTACAAAAAGAAAAACCTTTCATGCGTGGCTGCTCTCGGCTTCCATAATTGGGGTCCTCATTGCTTCAATTTAGCTGACATCCAGGTTTTTATAAGTTCTTAGGCTTTGCTTCAAGTATTTTTGCAGCACTGATGAATAGTAGCAGCCCAACTTCTGGTAAGACATTAATGTACATGGTCCATCCATTCTTTGACTGCAGGTTACAAGATGAGCACACAGCTTATTTACTTTCTGCTTTAAAACCTTTTGACATTGTAAATTATATCATTATTAAACTGAATCCAGTTGATGTACTTAATGTGCACTTCAAATACATAGTGGAGATTACTGCTTTTTTCAATACAATGATAAAAAAATGACACAATTTAATGTATAATATAACTCATAACCTCTATACTGTCATTCATCATTTTCTCCTGAATCATAAATTAGTTATTTTGGAGGAGTTAGATACTTAGATGGCTTTCTTGTCTTTAGTATTTGAGTTTTAAATAAAAGTCAATGGTAAATGTTGTTTTCAAAAAAAAAAAAAAAAGCAAAAAGCATTAGTATTAAATGAAATAAAACTTTAGAGGAATGTTTCAAACATTGCAGACATGGCACACCTTGTAGCAGATGTCAGCACTATTACCTGGTTATTAATAATAAAGCCTCTTTAAAATCTCTGAAATCTTTTCGGTAAAGCACACTGTGCATCATCAAACGTCATATCTTAAAGTATATGTTCTCTCTGTGATTTTTCTGCTGTTGCTGTCAATTTGATCAGGTTTACCTGTTTTTAAAGAAGCCAATTTCTATTTTCAGGTTTGTTTCTGCAAATCTGATTGTACTTCATTGTCCTTGTAATTCAGTTTTCTTATGCATCCTCTAATTCAAATATTTGGTTGAATTGATATTTTCCACTATTTTAATCAAAACTGATCTTCTATTGCCATGCTGGTAAGATTAGAGAGTAGTTTGTGTTTGACCAGTAACGTGGTAAACAATGTTTGAACATAAACATTATAAAAAAGAGAAAAAAATTGTTTTAATCTTCAGAGGTCTATTGAAAATATCTGAGTTGTTATTACCCCAATTCCAAAACATGTGGGATGCTGTGTAAAATTATGCAAACAGAATACAATCATTTGGAAATCTTTGGAAACATTGAAGTTTTAAGTTTTGACTCACCTTGAATTTGAGGGGGGCCATGTTTACAATATGTGAGGCCTTTTTATGAAATCAGTATCATCTAGATAGGAGCTTGTGTATCTCAATACCTTTCAGCTTTGAAGGAGTCTTTCCAGATGTGCATGTTGCCAGTTTTTTGGAGCACCAATGCCTCACTATTACCACCCCATAACATCAAATATGCAGGTTCTTAAATTGACGGCTGATAACAAGCTGGATGGTTCATATCCTCCAGAAGAGGATTTCCAAAAAGAATTTCATGTTTTACTTTTCCACTTTGCCTTCCACCTAACATTGTATAACATAAATTTAAAATGACCCTTAAAAGGTTTTGTTTTGAAGAATCTACCAGTCAAAACCATATTTAAGGAAACACTTACTTGTTGTATTTACAGATAGTAGTATTACACTTGTATGTAGATTGTATGCCCCATGTTCCTTTTTGTTTACATGGATTTTTAAACATGGCAAGTTGTGCACTTACCAGAAAAAGTCTGCAGACATTAGCTGGCTCATCATCATTGGCACCACCACTGGTGCTAATGACATATCCTCCCCCCTACTGGCTGAAATGTGTTGTTTGTGTTGTGTCTGGTGTGCAGCATTCAACTCAGCTTCTTATCCAAACCCCCCACCTCTCCCCATATTAAATATGAAGCATCTAATGCAGAAGTGCCTTGAGCCTGGATTCTAATGGTCATGAAGAAGAGAATTGTGTTTGTAAAAAAGAAATCAGTTTGTTAAAGCCTACAGAAAAAAAAGACTTTTTATTAATGAGTCTATCTTGTCTAAAAAGTGGTTTCATTTCTTATATACTAAAGTGAAATGACCATTTAGTGAATAATGAGTCCCATTGCAGTAGGGTGTGGTTGTGTTATGATAGACAAGCCGTCATGCAGCAGGAGATGGTAGTTTCCAGTTTTTTTGTCAGATCCATCGTTCAGTTTTAAAAGACTGAGCTAACAATGGTCAAAAGAACTCAAAATCCGAGTTCACAGACCGATGGGTGAAATCAGTCCAGCTGCTTTCTGCATGTAGCTTGACATGTTAGAGCGAATGCTAATGCAGTTAAGTAAGCAATCAAAATTATGGGATTTGAGACACTATATTGGGGTTTTATTTTTTTGTTTTTAAATGGTAAAATTTTACAGTTTGGCATTTGGCCATGGCCCATATCTAATTTAATGCTTTCTTAATTTCATTCAAATATAAATTTGCATTACATGAGTAGTGCATTAATAGATGCCCTAATTGGATAAAACCTGTTTTTGTGGTGTTGACTGAATTCTTTCAAATAAGTAAACGTTTCTTTTTATTTAAGTATTATCTCAAATAAACCTGTTTTTGGTCTAATCCACTACTTTATATCATTAATGTGCAGTGTAGCGCCAATTGAAGAACCTATAGATTTTAGCATAACTGAAAATATGAACCAATGACGTGCAGCTTAAAAACAGAGCAAGGTGCAGAACAACACATTTGACTTAGTTCTGAGAAGTTTTGTAAAGTTAAGAAACATCACATGGAAGTTGTAGCAGATGGAACAAATGAATGTAAGTATAGAATATAGTCTAAATCTGTGTAAGGTGTCTTAATATGTTCCTTTGCAGGTGCTTTAAAATGGACAATGTTCTTATTTATTCTGCTGTGTAATTTTCTCATTGTTGTAAAAGAGTAAAGATTTTGTATGTTTGTTATAGTTGCTGTATTACTTTGAGCTTCTCATGTATGATTTGATCTGTGCAAAAGAATGTCCAAATAAACTATTTCTCTGAGTCAGAAGTGTCCACTTTTAAAACTTGTCTTAAAACCCATTTTTATTCTTTGGTTTTCAACATCAGTAAGGCTTAGTTTTACCTTTTTCTAATCTTATTTTTCTGTATTAATTGGTTTTAGTTTGTTGGTTTTAGTCTTTCATATGTCTGATGTTTTTATTTGTTTCTATTTTTCTATTTGTTTTTATTTTGTATCGTGATTTTACTTGTATTAAGCACTTTGTTCAGCTTTGGTTGTTTTAAAGTGCTTTATAAATAAAGTTGGTATGGTATTATCTTATGTCTGAAACTAAACTGTTCTCACAAAATGACCCCATGAGTTTGTTTTTTTATTCTTTTTCCAGTCAAGCAATACGACCCTTGATTATGTTCAATGGGTAAATGACCTCTAGTGGTCACAAGAGTTACTACATGTAAAGTGTCAGAAGCATGTCCATTAAGCTGTTGAAAAAGAATATATTTTAGGTTTCACCATGATGCCCAGTCAGGGCGTAGTATAACCCTGACTGGGTTATACCACGCCCAACCAGAAAGAGTTAAAATATTATCACAAAGTTTTATTGTGTTGATATGCAACCAAGACAGTTAG
The DNA here is from genome assembly GCA_037177055.1 of Atherinosoma microstoma. Lineage (NCBI taxonomy): Eukaryota > Metazoa > Chordata > Actinopteri > Atheriniformes > Atherinidae > Atherinosoma > Atherinosoma microstoma. Next base: position 2,177,356 of record JBBBVU010000020.1, read on the forward strand.
AAAATGGCCTCCATTAATGTTAAAATGGTGCCTCAAAAAAGTATTCTAGCCCCAACCTTGATCCTTACTAAGCAATGCATTCACCTAAACCCAACCACAGGGTGACAAAAGGTTTTCAATGAATTTTTGTTAATGTACTGACTGAATGCAGCTCAAAGGTTAGAGAAATGTTCACACCCCATCATTGAAAGCATTGCACCACGTAGCATTACCCACTCACAAAAAGGAAACACTAGAGGATGATATATGCTTCGACAGTCAATGAGTAATATTTCTCTTTGCTGCCTGTAGGGGTTCAGACTCCATTAAGACTCCATTATGATTTGTATTTAAGCGTATCAACATACAACCTACATGATTAGAGGACTTAATGTAGTACTAATCTAGGCAACACTTATAGGTAAGACCAATGAGGGAAATGGTCTGAGTTGTCTGTGGATTACGTACTGGACTAATATAATTACCCATAAGAGTTGATTCAGAGTTAGACTGGATGTTGGAGCAGCTGAAGCATGGTGTTTGTGTTGCATGTGCTCTGCAGAACTGCTGCACCGTGTCTGTATGTGCCTTCATATCTCTGACCTTTCTGTTGTGGTGCAGCCATTGCTTGCACAATCGTTTTGATGCAATGCCTCTGGTAACAACCACAAACAGATTTATGTAACCCATGGTTGATACGAGTGAAATTGAAGACATAAAAGCTGCTCAGCTGTAACTTAAAATCAGTCCATGCAGTTGCTGAAATTAAAAGAGAAGTATTCAACAAATTCATAAAAGGTAAGCTATATTTTTCATGTTTATGAAACTGCATTGCTCATTTATCAACGGGATTACAAAATGTTTTAACTGTGTATCTTTGCTGACAGCCATTTCCCCGACACTTACAGTGATGATACTGTAGCTCTACATACACACTACTCACCATACCTAGAGTCAATTTCTGTTGAATGTCGTCCATTTTTTTACCTAGAGAGCAAACAGTTGTGCAAATCACAGCTGTTTATGTACCAGTAGTAATGCCAGCATAGCTCTCTCATAGCTGTCATCAGACACCATCAACAGGCTTCACTGAGCTCACCCGGATGGAGTACACACAAAAGCTGGCGATTTTAATCAGACAAACTTAAAGTCTGTTCTGCCTAAGCTCTATCAGCATGTA
>JBBBVU010000020.1:2189586-2199737 GCA_037177055.1 Atherinosoma microstoma
TATTTATATAAACACCCCAGTTGCCATCCAGATGGCAGAGGTATGCCATATGTTTGAGATGCTTTTTGAATGCAGATTCTTCCAATCTTAATGTTGGCTAGAAATTTTGAGAATTTCTTCCCAATTGTTACAACCTCAAATTTTCTAACCATTCATCAAACACAGGACCTGTATATATTTGCATGTTACAGTAGTTATTTGTGTCTGTATTTTTCCAGGGCTCTTTTTATAGCTTCTGTTCCCATCAGGGTTTCAGTGTTGGTGTGTAGGCATCTATTATGAGTACAGGCTTTGGATAGTGACAGCGATTTTACTTTTTTTTCTTTTTTTAAAAGTCACTGGTGTCCTTGACACAGGCAGGAGGCTGAACAGAGAAGGGGGGCAGGGGGAAATAACTGAATACCTCTGAGCCAGAAGACTCACTATCATTGACTTTCTGCAAAATAAGATGTGTACGCAAGACCTGAAAAATGCTTGAGATATGCATTTTTATTACTGCATGTTCTTTCCTTATAAATACGGCCTATTTGTGAGGAATAGGCTTACACAAGATGTTTTTGTGCATGCAGGTTCACTAAGTTTGTTGGGTGCTTGCCAAGAAACTTCAGGCCATGAACTTGCCCATAGAAGTTTAATAGCTAAAGTTTCTCTGGATCTTCAACCCTGGCCTGTTGTGCTTGACCCCCAACAGGACCATTTACTCCCTGACATCATAGCCCTGAGAAAATCCCAAGAGCATACAAGCCTCTCTGCCATGACAAGGCCAGAGAAGACCATAAACCAGCTGTTCGATACCCCCCACCCTCACCTACATACAACTCAAAGACAAAAATTGCTGATAAAAATGACTGAATTGCTTTTATTTTCTCCAGATTGTAAAGTTAGATTATTCTCTTGGCTTAGAGTAGATCTGCTGCTCCATTACATTTAAAAAAGCCAGTTCAGGTGGCTCGGGCATCTTGTAAGATGAGTCCCTCTTGTGCTTGGCTGGCTTGGTGAAGACCTTAGAGATGGATGATGCCCCTGACGACAGGAAGGCTGGGGTGTATGGGAGGATGGATTAATAAAACCAGTTATGTGAGGATAAATTGATTTTTCAAATAACAGTTATCAGGTGATTCCTTTGAAGTTATTGGCCTAAAAAAAGAGAGAAAATCTTCTTTCAATGATGCTGATTCTTTGTTCACTGGTTTAGTTTTGTACAACCAGTAAGTTGACATGCAGGTTTAGTTGTTGCAACTGCTTCTGCATCTGGATTACACTTTCTTGACCTTACTGTAAGTTGAACTCTGTGCATACATATCCATATTCATGTTCCCAGTTAAGTTGAAAAGGTGGGAAGCCCTGGACCAGGACATTCTGGGTCTCTATAAACTGAACTGTTGTGAGGATGGTGGCTTTCTCTTTCTCTCTCTTTCTATGTGTACTAATCAATCTTCAACCATTGTACCTGTCTAACAACCTATTTTCATACAAACGAAATTATATGAAAAAGTCGAAAAGATTATTTTCTAAAGATCAGAACAAGTCTTTGGGTTTGGGTGAAAGTTATGTGGTTTCTTTCCTCCGTGTTGATGTAAATATATGTATAAATGATGTTTGTTGTGTGTAGCAGAAACATCTGGAGAATTTTTTTGTATGTAGAAATGTGTGATTTTTGCAGTTCTACTGTTGCAAAAGATCTAGATTTCAGACTTCATTTGAGCAGAAGGAGGAGATGGATCTTTTTCCAGGGTCTACAGGGATAGCACAGCCAGCCATCCCTCTACTGGATCTTTTGACCATGAGAGTCTGGTCACAGCATCTTCTGAGTGAAAATATTTCCAGCCTCTTATTCTGTGACAGCTGGGAAAGGCTCCAGACGTCACCATCTGAAATTTTAACTTGCACACTCTCAGTTGGGTCTGACACCCTTTCATTCGTTAATTTTGAAGTGAATTTTTGAAGCTGCCCCCCGGCTTGGCCTGTTAGAAGCCAGAAGGGACCGTATTTGGACAAGAAAGTGGAGCTCATGAAAACTCAATTTAACAAAAATCTTTGTGGCATAGTTTCTGTCTATGTATTTTCAACGGCTCACCCACACACTGATCTGAAGAAGGGACACCATCAACATTTCTTGTTGTTCTTCAGAGATATTAATGCTTTTTAAATGCCAGTCTTTTGGAACCAGGGATGTTTTTGAGGCGGCCATCTGTCCACTTTTGTCCCACTTTAAATGATGTGCACTGTTGAAGGGTGAATTAAAGGCAAGAGTTGGGTTAGATCCAGGTTAAGTAAATGTTTAATCTCAAATAAATGAATGTACATGAGTATAATGTCTTGTGAGGTGAAACATGACGTGATTTTATGTGTGTGTGTGCTGATCAAACTGTGACAGCGGGACAGTTTCATAACAATTTGTCCATGCCTGAATGTTTAAACACTTCTTTGCTTAACGTGCTTGCATGTGTCCAAGTTTTGCAAATACTGTGTGTATGTGTGTGTCATCTGAGGTAACCAAGGAAACAGGAGATGTAGGGAGACTACATCTCTTCCTCTTTTACTGGTTGGCCACAAGCAGAGACAGAAGAAGGAGGAAAACCTCTCTTAAGTTTGGCTCTCCTCTTCTTAAATAAAATCCTAGAGCCCGTTAAATTCCCATATGTCCTCTCTCTGTTTATTCTTTTCATAAAGCAAACCAATGCTAATGTATGCTAAGTCAGTAACCCATGCACAAGCTTGGCAAATCCCAGTGCTGTTTGGGGGTGCTGTGTTTTCCAGGCTGGCTTATTGTTGTGTGCAGTGTCAAATCTTCTAACCCACCACCCCCTCTAGCAGCCAGGCTCTCAGAGACTATAACAGTTGTTGGAGAAAAGCTTATCCGAGTGTACTTGTCATGTTTGATCAACAGGAAGAACTGCAGCTTCTTCTCAAACAAGCTGTACTTAAATAAGACATGTGGTTTATACAGAAACAATCACATTTGCTGGGAAGACGACCAGTCTGCTGTATTTCTGCAGAAAGCCTCTGGATCAGTACGCCTCTATATTTGAGGTTTTAAGGGATACAGGTGGGTAGGATAAGCTGTTGGACCAGATACATAAGGATCCGCCCATCCTTCTTCTCTCATATGAAAACAGACTTAGTTAAAAAATTTTGTCTCTTAAATGAGAGCAAACTCCTGCCAGCTGATCTGTTGGCTCAGTCAATGCTGCTTGTTGTCTTTCATCTCACAGCAGCTTTTTCATTCATTTTTAATGGAGTCATTTCTGTATTCGCCAGCTGCTCAGCTACAGCCTCTAAATATGATTATTTTCACGCAGAGACAGAATGAGGAGAATGAATGGTGCTGTGAAGTGATCCATGGTGATTCATGGCATTTGATCGTATCCATGTCACCAGTGCTTCATGTAAACATCTGTAAGCCTTTGTTAAAGATTTCAACTACACTGTAAAAAGAAAAACAGTTAAACCCACTTTAATGAATTGTTTTAATTAACAAATGATTGAATTAGATTTATCCAAATTCAGTTAATAAGTTCATTCTATTGAAATAAAAAGATTTACTTTCTTTCAAATTAAGAATCTGAATCATTGTGACTGGATTTAATGGAAAGTCAAATTAAAAGATTGAAGTTACTCCAAATGAATAATTTGATTTATCCAAAAGTAACTTAAAATTGACATTTAACATGATAATATCAGCTGAATAGAATATTTTTTATTTAAGACTTCCACATTATTTGAATTTTTTTTTAAAATAGCACTACATTACTGCAGCGAGAATTAGGAATGCGTGTATTGATACTTTGATATCTGCCAGTCAAAATAATAAAGGTCACTTATGGGAGAAATTCATCGAACAACTGCATCGATATAAGATACAATCAATGTACAACAAGCTGCTACAAAATTATTAAATAAAGGAATGAATAAATCAGTAAAAAAAAAGAGTCACCTTTTATCACTTAAAAGTTTAATTGATAAAGGAATCAAAGAGGTTTTATTGCACTTACCCAGAGGAACTCTGTACTTCCACCCTGAATTCATCTTTCTGTATTCATCGTGCAAACATGTTCATCATCTGATAAGATGTTCCTTGCCAGTCTGCATGTGGCCTGCTCCGAAAGGTCCTGGGGTTAGAGGGGAGCCCGTGATTTTGCCCGCTGTCTAAACAAGATTAAAACTCTGTGTTATCTGATTCAATACTTTTTGGGATTGTTTATACAAAACATGCACTTTGTTTTCACTTCTGAGGTTTGATGCTATAAAACTTATGTGTAAAAACCAGCCATGGTGTATTTTCTCTGTGTCTGCCATGTCACATGATCATGGTAACCTATCAGATGTCATGATGATGCTGCTGGTCAGGGATGATGATGTTGAATATTTTACTGGTTTAATGCAGATTCTTGATCATTATGTTTCATTATATTTATTATATTGCTATTATACATTTTATTACATTTTATTGCATTCAATATGTAAAATTAAATCATTTTATATTGATTTGCAGTCTCATTATTTAATCATTTTTAAAAGATGTGTTTCTTTTTTATCTAATACACTCAGTATATTTTATTTTTATTTTATGAGTATTTATTTGAAGTGTTAATGTTTTTTATTCATATTTTGTTCATATTACCCCTGCAATATAGATATAAATACACACTATACAATCATTTGATCTTCCTTTTAAGGGGCAAAACTTATCAGTATTGGTATCAACATCGATCTAAAATATCATAATGCTGTCGTATCAACAGGAACTATTTTGATATTGCCCATCCCTGGCAAGAAGTACTTAGACAAACCATCAACAGAAGATGTTCATTAGCAACTTTATTTCTGCTGCCAGACTAACTAAAATACCAGCATTAGGTGCTGGTGGGTTTCACTCCCTGTGCTGTCCTTCACACTCAGAGTACCAACTTTAACATGTACTAAATTATTTAAGCAGTTCTGACTAGTTAAACTTTATTCTGCCACTCGGTACAAATGGAAACAAATCATTTCAGTTGGTTTACCGGTTTTCTTGATTTCTACTAAATTGAATCAACAAAAAGAATCAAGATTAATATTAAAGAGTGCTTTAGATGAACTGCATCCCAAATACTCTTCTAAGATTCTATAAGGAGTAAATGGACTCATCCAGATTCGGTGCATGCAATATTGTGTTTAAACAGTATGATATTTTTACACATGTTGGTTCAATTATATAAACGTTTTGTTTTATGAATGCCAATTTAACAGCAAAATGACACACATACACATCTTCACAGCATACGATTGGATGTTGTGTGCACCGGTTGGTTGGTTTGCATTAGTCATTGTTGCTCTGCCTGAGAGTAAAACCGATCCAGTTTCCACAGTGTTTTACTGCTTCATGCTCTGCCCTTCACTTTAGAGATCACGTGAAGCTGTAAAGATCCTCTTTTCTCAGAGTTACAGTCCGACCTCTGACACGTTTATCTACTGCCGATATTTCCACCGTCACGCTGAGTTAGCAATGACTGCTGGAGACTGGAAGCAGAGACGTGTTTCTTACAGGTGAACAATGGCTGCAGGTTGATTTATGTGTCATTTGACCGCAGCGTCAGTGTCTGCAGAATCACCTGCTGCCCGTTCCCTCTTTATTCTGCAGACACTTCATCACTCAAATGTGTGTAATGGACAGAACTGTAAAGAAAAACAATTATGTACATTTAGTAGCTCAGGTGGATAGAGCTGTCGTATACTTAACAGGAGGTCGGCGGTTCAATTCCTCCTGACTACATGTCGAAGTGTCCTTGGGCAAGACACTGAACCCTACACTGCCTCCCGATGTGCCTATCGGGGGAATGAATGCTTACACTAAGCACCAAGTATGTTACAATATAGGTGTTGTGTGAATGGGTGAATGAGATATGTAGTGTCAAAGTGCTTTGAGTGGTCACTTGACTAGAAAAGCGCTATACAAGTACAGTCCATTTATATAAATCTGGAATTTTCACTTCTTTTTTTTTCCTTCCACAAAACAGATTCAACACGGTGACAAGCTACAGGAATCCTGCATTGTGTTTTTTATAGTCATTTTTTATGTCTTGTAGATGTTTTGTCTCTTTATAGATCTGTAAGTCTTGGTGTTTGACTTTGGTTGAAGATGCTCTTCAAGTTTCTAGTTTCAAATCTTCTTGAGTTACTGTTGTGCCTCTTTGAGTTATTCTGCCTAAACAGACCTGAAAAGTCCGACAGAGAAGTCGTCAACCAAACGACTGTGGCTGAGGATGCAGACAGTTCCTCATTAATCAAATATCCAGACTGATACACATGAGAGCTGAGCTCGTGTTACAAACAGGAACTAACCGATGACGTAAGATGACTTGACATTACATTAGATTTGCGTGTGTGATTGCTTGTGTTTTTAAGATGTAAAAGCTGTTGTTTTTATTATGTAAAGCACTTTGTGCTGCTGTTGTGCATGAAATATGCTTTATAAATAAAGTTGGATTTGATTAGATGACATAATGTCTCAAATTAAAATAGTTGTTTGTTCAGGATAACTAAAAACTGAATACAATCCTGTTAATAAGTAATAATGTAGGAAGAGGCTAAAAAAATTCACTCACATCAGACTGTTCCAGTCCATACGGAGCCCGTCTGGTGACATTGATAGAAAAAATAATGTAGTCGTGGTCATGTGTTAATGCATATTTATGGAAATGATCATTTCATTTAATTCTGTTTTAATGCTAATATAAATGACAGTATTGTAACTGAGCTTACTAGGTTCAGCTCGGTAAACTACTTTTTGAGGGAAAAAGTATGGGTGGAGTCACCCACTCCACTAAAATGACATGCGAATGAGTGGTAGTTTGGAAAACAGGCTTTTGCATATGATTGATTTATTTTTTCTTCGTCCTTTCGCTCATGCACCGTTACACAGATGCTTTCCCACTTTGCCCACAGCAAAAACCACCTCTGCCTGGACCCAACATGTGTAAACTATGAGGCAGGCTTTCTTTGTGGCAGCAGCTGAGACTCCAGCCCATAGAGTAGGCGTTATGACCGTGGTTATCTTTGATAACTTTCCTCTTCAGGCTCTTTGTTCTGGCACAAATGGGAACATCTGAAGTTATCTCATGTTTCTTAATGCAGAAAATAAGCCACCCACACACCACTCAATTTAGCCAGAAGGAACAAGTTGTTACAATGGAGCGAAGGTCTGATTCTGTTTTGAAAGATTTCATGAGGAACAGAACCAGAAGGCTGGACTTTCAAATATGATTTCAATCTAAAACTCCTCCAGGTTATGTGCTCAGCATCAGTTACCATGATGAGCTTCAGTTCACTGAAAACTGATATTATTTGAGGGTCAACACACCTGCTAACTCTTGTTATACATCCCTCTGGGCTCATGTCCAGCAGGCTTGTTCTGTAATTCGCAAACTTATTTCTTAAAATGTTTTTAGTATTTCTTCTACACAGGTGAAGTATCAGCTCAATGTTTAGGACTTGTGTATCTGTTCGCTCCATGATGAGTTGGACTGCTGTAACTGTCTGTCCAGGTCAGGAATACAAAGCGACAAGGTGGGAGTTTGAACTTGACACTTTTCTCATGGGTACGCCGTTGCACCTGAGGCATAACATGATGCAGCAGACTGCCTTTGACTGACAGCTAATTCAGTCTGCGTGTGATGACAGAGCAGGAAGCTGGTCGGGCAGCTGGAGGCGGCGAGTCAATCAGCAGCACAGCCTGAGGCCACTTCAGCAGACAGAGCTGGAGGATTTCTTCTTCTTATGCAAACAGAGCTGAGTGCTGCTCTCACACAAAGTTATGCTGGTACTGAATTAGGAGCTACATCACACACACAGGCAGAACTGTGTAGACCAGTAAAGTGATTTGTAGTGCTTTTTCAAAACTACACAGGTCTGCAAAAGAACCCTTTTTCAGATGATAAAATAACTGACACACACCAGACTTAATGGTAATTATAATTAAAGTGTATTCGTCTCATTTCATGAGTTTGATTGCGGCTCGAGACGGTGAGGTAATGAAGTGGATACTAATCCATTGCCAGGCAACACCACTTTCTAAACACCCACACTACTTGGTAAAGAACACTTGCAGGTTTAATGGCTTAACTGGGAGCTGTAACAATTATTACGCTTTCCTCAGTTTATGTGGAAGTACTGCATTCATATCAGAAAGTTTTATGAATTTACTAATGCCGTTGTATTGATAAGTCACAGATTGTCTTGTTAGGCATCACAGAGGTGCGATGGTTAGCACTATTTCCTCAAAGCAAGAATGTTCCTGGTTTGGATAATTGGATAATTACTGACAGTGACAGATTGTACCATGGAGGTTACTGCTAATTTAGCACATTTGCTGAAGAAATTACAGCTCTGGGAACGCTGGAAATGATGCCGCACTCAAGCTGACCACATCCCCAGTGCAAGTTGGAAAACCAGGAAGATTTGCGTGATACAGAAGTGACCCTATATACAACATGTTCAGTTAGGCCGGACTGATTTGATGAGACGCAAACTGAGAAAACTTCCCTCCTATTACCTTTGGGGTCAATTTGACCCCGTTCAATGTTCAACATCTTGAAAAAGACATTTGTCTTTTTTTTTTCTTCATACTTGATGACTTTTCCTTATCTAATGAGGAGAACTGGGTAAATATAAATACAACACGTTGATATGTTTTCAGTGTCCTGTACACATGTTGTTTGTATTGGTGTTCTTTGGGGTCACTTTGATCCCAGACTGTATAAAACATTTAAAAAATATAAAAAATGAACACACATTTGTTTTGATTATTTATGAAGATGTTGACGTCAATGTATCATGCAACTTTATAATTTCACTAAACTCTAGGTTATTAACCTAATATTGCGATAACCATAGTAGTGCAAGAACCTCTGACAGTTCAGACAACATGCTGGATGAAGAAACCATCATGTCCAGGAGCATTTTGATATTGTGGCGGCAAGAAAATATGGTTCTTGTGAAGATACTCAGAGTAGCTCCTGAAAAAAATCAGGCCATGAGGTCAGTACTCGACATGGCTGAAGGACTGAATGGTCATAACATTACATATGATCATTTTTTGACATCTGGACTACATGTAGGTAAAACCTCATATCTAGGGAAGACAGGGCCTTTCAAGAGCTGCTACAACAGCTGCAAATGACATATAGCACAGAGCAATCCCTCACATGTATTTTTATATACTGTTTTGTATGAAAAGAACTGTTATACACTCCCTACTATGGTTCAGATGAAGAAATGTTTTATTATTCAAAATGTTTGAAATTGAGGTTTTTTTTTCCTGGGTCAAAATCCACCCCGAACATAAAATAAATTATTATTGTTGATAACAGAAATAGTTTTTAATTCCAAATGATAAAGATAAAAATATTTCTAAGAAATAATTTATTTTTGCAGCTCTAGATCAATCGGTGAGACTTTAGGGAGATCTGTGTATTTCTTAATAACAGGTATTCTGGATGATTGGGGGGGTTCATGTTTTATTTACAGTGCTTTGGGTAGTTAACAAACACAAAGTACCTGACATATAAACTTGGGTAAAATATATAATCATACTTTTTATTTTTTGAGGTTTAAATCACTAGGGTCAAATTGACCCCAAAGATAAAAGATGTTAGTAAATTTGAAGGTAACAGAAGGGATAAACGGTTAATTTATAGCAATTATGAACAATTTTCGTGCGTGAGGCAGCCATGTTGAATTTTGATGTTGGAGTTGATGAGGATCCTCTAACTTCTGGATACATTCCAGTAAATTTCTTCCTAAGAAGATCATGGAAAATGTGACTGAGTTTAAATAAAACACGCCATAAATAACCATTGGCACTGCTTCTTGGACAAGTTAATTTCCCCTCGATGTAATTTCCCCTCGGGGATCATCCATTTTCTGTACCGCTTAATCCATGCAGGGTCGTGGGTGGGCTGGAGCCTATCCCAGCAAGTATCAGGCAAGAGGCGAGGTACACCCTGGACAGGTCGCCAGTCTGTCGCAGGGACACACAGAGAGACAGACGCACACACTCACTCCTAGGGTGAATTTAGAATGACCAATTAACCGATCATGCATGTCTTTGGACAGTGGGAGGAAGCCGGAGTACCCGGTGAAAACCCACGCATACACGGGGAGAACATGCA